>JAAGWO010000257.1:0-30286 GCA_013266205.1 Fusarium decemcellulare
TGGATCCCCAACCGTCACAATCGATGCAGGCACTATTAAAAGGCCGACACCGCCAGTTTCTCCGCTCCCCTTCCACATCACCCGCAAATTCAGCAATGAAGGTCATCATTACAGGCTCTACAGGGCTCGTCGGGGCCGCGGTTGTACGCGAGTGTATTGCCAACGACAAGATCACCCACGCATTTGTCCTCTCAAGAAAGCAGCTTGCGGATGACCTTGCTCACCACCCCAAGATCACGGTAGTCATCCACGATGACTTTTCTTCATATCCCGAGACACTTTTAGAGCAGTTAAAGGGATCACAAGCTTGTATTTGGTGAGTAGTCATCCTGTAGGTATTGAGACCTTTCCTAAGACTCGCGTGCTTTTAGGGCCATAGGTGGGCTTGCAACGCACTTCCCCGACGTCGAAACGTATCGAAATGTCCAAGTAAATTACACTATCTCCGGTGCAAAATCGATGATCAACTACCTGGTCCCGCAATTAGCACCACGTGTGAAGTTTCGGTTCGTATTCTGCAGTGGCAAATTGGCCGAATGGGATCAGGAGCAATCGCTGTACTTTCTGGCCGACACTCGCAAAGGCAAAGTTTGTGCATCATCAATTCTACTTGCGGTATCATTTGGAAGCTAAGATGTGTTCAGGGTGAAGTAGAGAAACAACTCTGCGGATTGGCAGATGATGACAAGAATCAATTCGAGGTTTGGTGCGCTAGACCGAGCGCTATACTCCCTTCTGAGGCTGGCTTGTTGAGTAGACTCTCTGGCAGGCTGTATGATGCTATTCTTGCCCATGATCTAGCGAGAGCTCTGGTTAATGTCGCTCTCGAGGGTCACTCGGAAAGGATCATCGAGTCGGGCGAGTTGGCTAAGATTGGTGCTGCTGGGTCATAAGCTACTGGAGGAAATGAGAGAATTGGCTACGGGTGGATGTATCACTCCAGATGTTGTAGTCGTGTATATGGCCCAGGTGGCCAACATAACTACCATCTGTTCTTCGACAACCGTACCTTAGCTGCTGGGGTTTATTGTCTCGGGTGCAGCCCCATCGGAGGGCAAATTTTGGCGGCGCTTCAGGTTGTGGGTGTGACAGATTACAAGATGAAACTGAACCAGTCTCATTCGGTACGTACCTCTGCACGCGCTCAGGGCAACCCCACAGGAATAATATCGGCCCGTGATCTTTGGACGCTCGGCTTCAGCTTGCGTCGGTTCGACCCTAAGCCGTATATGGTTAGGCCAGTAGAATCACCAAATGACCTTGGTTGCCTGCCCGTAAAGTGTACATTGGATGCCTGGCGAGAAATATCCCAGCTTACCGTCATTGTTGAGAAATAAAATGTCCCAGCCCACGTTCCAACAAGTGACCTCTTGAGACAAGTGCCCACAATGGAGTTACAGGAACAAGCCCGTGATGACTATTTCACCCTCGATGAGCGGCAAGTACGGATCCTAATCCTCGAGCCTGGAAGATACGGCGACCAACTTGTCTGTGAACTGGCGACAGTGGAGTTGGGAGATGACCCAGAGTTCGAAGCCCTGTCCTACTGCTGGGGAGATAAGCACGATGTTCGTCACATCATTGTCAATGGCCACCCATGGACTATCACGAAGAACTTGCACAGCGCCCTTCAGCGCCTGAGATTCGAGGATAGGCATCGTCGAATCTGGGCTGATGCTATCTGCATCAACCAGACCGACGACATCGAAAAGTCACATCAGGTTAACTTGATGAAGGACATATTCACGCGCGCCACTGGTACTACACTCTTCATTGGAGATTACCAAGATGACTCGGAACAGAACCTGCCATCCGAGGAAAGCCCTCTACCCGAGAGTCGAGCTGGAGTCGAAACTGCTTTTGACCTGATTCGCAAGCTGGCCGCTGATCACCACATCTTTTACCTTGACTCCACCAGGGAAACCACATCTCTACCTTCCAAGTCGTTTGAAACCATGTATAGCACCACATTGTGTTTGAAATCCATCGTCGAACAGCCTTGGTGGTCTCGCATGTGGACGGTCCAAGAAGCTGTTCTACCCGCTTCACCGACTGTCCAGTATGGTGCCATATGTGCGGATTTTCAGCTCTTTAGCCGCGCTATCACAAACATGGAATGGCATTTCCAAAGGCGATGCTGTGGGATGAAATCCCGGATCGGCTCGTCGGAAGAGTCGCCTGTTGTCACATTTTACAACAAGGTTGGGTCCGTTGACCGGCGCCGATTTGCCCCATTACCTTTGGCAACTCTATTATCCAGATTCCGAGATCGTACAGCGAGCGATCCTAGGGACATGGTGTATGGTGTCCTTGGACTTGCACACGATGAGGCTACTAGGGCTGGGATCGAGGCAGATTATACCATAGGGACTGTGGATCTCTACGTTCAGACTACTCGAAAGTTGATCGCACTACACGGTGATCTCCGCCCTCTGTTTCCAGTACAGCATTTTCAGGGAAATCGTCTCGATGGATTACCTTCATGGGTTCCCGATTATTCCTTGGTCGGTGATTGGGAATATTACTCCACAGCGCTGTCGTATTCACACGCCTTTTGGCAACCGGTCGATTTCAAGGAGATAAGGCCCGAAATCTCTCGGGACTCATATGCTCTCAACGTGCAGGGCATTGCATTTGACGAGATCATCGCAATGGGAGATGCTATCACACCGTGTCCAAGGAAAGAAATATTGGCTGTTCTTGACAAATGGATTGACCTACTCAAATCTCTCGGCTATTGGAAAACTCCCTATCCCATGTCCGAAGGGACGTATGAGGAAAACATGTGGCTCATACTCTGCCGTGGTCTGGTGTGGCTGGGCGGGCACTCGTACCGCATTGCAGCCGAACAAGACAGAAAGTTGGTGGAAGACGAATGGCCAGAGATTCCAAATTCACGACCTGTCAATTCCGATCTGCAGCTCCTTTATTGGCAGCGCTTCTTTATCACACGAACAGGTTACATTGGATTAGCGTCTCCAGACATCGAGGTTGGTGATGTCGTTCATCTTTTTACTGGTGGAAAAACACCTTTCATCTTGCGAAGGGATACAATGAAGAATTCTGAAAAATTAGAGCATCAATGGAAAACCTTCTCCCTGATCTCTGTGGCCTTTGTGGTTGGAATCATGCAAGGTGGCCTGTTGCGCAATGCGGAGACTGAGGGCAAGTTGGAATTAATTGCGCTAGTATAGGGTAAACTATGATCTTGGAATAAGTAGAAACTAGCTGGGATTAATTGGCGATAAAATTAAGATCAAGATTTTGTGTGAGATTTGTCTTGTAATAGATTGGTGTGAGTTCCTCCTCTGATAGTTGTCTTGACCTTGAGCTTAAATAGCCATGCACTCAGTCGTTCATCGGTTTGTATGCTAGCTACAATATAGCCTGGCAACAACCCCAGTTAGACTTTTGTAATAAGGGATTGTTATAACTAGGTAGATCTAATCGCCCTAGATGAACATGGCATCCGCTGTGACCTCTACGGACTCCGTTCTTGCCGTGTTATACTGATCTTCACAAACAGCTTCTCCTCAAGAGACGCCCCTGTTTCATCAAAAAGTGGGATAAAGCGATAGCCAACGTTAAGTCGATCAAGCCGAATGCTAAACCAAGCCAGTAATTGTGAGCCCGAAAGGCTCGAGTCACGAAATTTCAACCTAATAAAGGTAATTAGCCGTGTTAAGGTATATTAAAGGAAGTAAAGTCAACCCATAGAAGCATGCTGAGTTGAGGTACAACTGCAGCTACGGAGCCGAAATCAACCATGTACCCAAGCACTCCCGATTGGGGCTCCTGGAACTGTGTTCCGCTTGGTTTCTTCTCATAGCTTTGTTCCCCAACGAAGAGGTCGACTTTGGCGAAGCGGGCAATGTCTTGGAACTGTTTGCTACCATCTTCGTTCCCGTGTAGTTCTAGTATCTCACCGCCAAAGATGAATATTGAGATGTTTAGGACGTTGTTTGGGACTGTATCCCGTTGAGTTATGATTGCTCTGTCTGAGCTCTGGTATCCCTCCGGCTTTAGAGCCCATACACTTTCATCGGAAAACATGGCTTGATTGAGCATCATGCCGTTGTCTAGATGTTGTCAGTTCAGCAAGACCATCTGGACACCTCGGGTCCAGAAGAGCAGAGGCTCGGGGTTAGACGAGTCTACTCTTGGGCATTGGGGAACACACGGAAAAAGTACCGCTGGTTGTGTTTGAACAGGTTTTGTGTAGAAGCCTTGTCGAGCTGCAGAATCCTGCTCTCGTTCACAGAAAATATATGAGCTGGCGTCCTCGCCCCCAAAGCAACGAAGCCACGGAAGTGCATGCTTTGAGTATAGACGCCAAGTTGATCTAGTATATGGCAGATAGGTATTTTACGGGACATCGCGCCTTGACCAAGGTCTTGTTTCGTACGTATTACAAGTTGGGGAGCCGGAATCTGGGATCACAGCCCTCTATCGGTTGACCAAGCAGCAGATACTCCCACTCGTCTTCCATAATCTTGACCATCATCTCTTGCTGCTCGAGGTCCGCATGTACCTCAAGACTGACAATGATGGGTAAATCGCTGTTGACAAAAGCTGACTCCTTCATAGCCTTACAGACTTGCTGGAATCCGCATGGGGCTGCCAAGGTCCAACCATGCAGAACAATGGGCTCTGTCGTGCGCCTCTCCTGTGCCGATTGGGGAGAAAGTTCCCTATCCAGGTCCTCAACCGTGGGTATATAATCCGCCTTGCCCACGCGAAAGAGGTGGCTTAGTCGCTTCGAGGCCTTTGGAAGAAAATTGTTGGAGCTTGTTGAGACACGGCGCGGAGGATTAGCCTCTGATAACTTCGAGTCGTTCTTGAAGGTTGCCACCTCGCCGTTCCGAACGTCAATCTCGACACATCGACACCCTCGCAAAAGGACCTAACATAAGTGATTAGCTTCTTAACCAAGGTTCATAGAATCTATACTGTCTTACAGTTCTGTATTGGTTGGCCGTGGAGTGGGAAGCTAACGCATCTCCAACCAAGTAAGTGTTATGGCTGCTGTTGATGAAGCAGTTGGTCAAAGGCTTAGAGAGTTCCTTTGGCGGTAGCGGCTTGCTAGCATCACTGTAGGAGCCAATCATGGCTTCCCAAAATGCACTTAAGTCAAAGGTGTCTTGATCAAATGACGCCGCTGTTTCTCCCTGCACACCCCTCAGGAACCCAGCGAACTTTTCTCTTGTTAAGCTGCCATCCGTGCCTTTCAACTTCACGAGCAAGCGTATAAGGACCCAGATAGCCGTAGAGCTAACACCGGGAATGTGATATTGATGCTCATGACCTGGAGCGATTTGGCTAGGAGATGGGGGCCTGACCCCTTTCTCAGTTGTCGGACCGACAAGTGTAGTCAATCTCACCATTTTTGCGAGTGCGCTGGTGGTTGATGAGTTCCCGAAGAAGTTTCCAGGCCTCCATCGGCTTCTAGCATTCTCGTTTGGGGCACCCTTGTGCTCCTGGCTGATCATCTCAGGAGCCACCTCACTCTTAGGGGGCGTCTCGATCGACTCTGATGTTTGCCGAGTTGGCTGTGACAGATCTGTCTCCGCTGCTGCGGATTCGTCTCCGTGCTCATCCGCAAAGTATATCTCGAGACCGAACTTGTCCAGTTGCTCGGTAGCCATCTGTTCAGCAACTATTGAAAGCCTTTCGTGGTTAAACCCCGATATCGAGCTGTAGGCTTGGGCTAGAATTACTATGCCCATGCTCACAGCCCTCCAGCCATTGTTTTACAGACATAGCTTTGTCCTCATCGAGATTGAACGATTCTACTTCACTGCCAAGATTAACATGGATCAGCCTAGGCCATGGCAGTGAGCGAAGAGAGAAGTCGTGGATGTGTTTGAGGACGTGGTTTATCAACTCTGGCGAGTCAGGGGTTCCGGTCACGTCGCAGAGAGGACATGCATCTATGCCCATTCTTCTTTGTGCAGAGGCAGATAAGAAGATTGAAAGATCTTCCCCTTCAGAGGAGTCTTGATGAAACTGATAATCATGGCCCATCATGTCGGTCATTGTTGCAAATGTTGGCCCATCCTCGCTTAAGTGTTTCCTGAAACAATGTTGTTCGTGATATCGAATTGGAGACTGGAACAAAAGAGCTGTCTCACCACCATTTGCCATTATCGTTGACTTCTTGAATGGGAAGAGTCTGGCAGCAACAAGGTCATTGGACCACCTGCTGGTTAGAACCGGAGATCCTGGTACGTGGATACCGAGCAGTGACAGTAATCTGTGTGATATCGGTCCTCGGCAATTAGTCTGGACTTTTGTGGGCGGAATCCTTGTACCTGAGTTTACTTTCAGGAATAGAGGCAGAAGTAGCTCAGATGGTGGGCGGCGCGTTGTTGTCTTTAAGCGGCGGTAAAGATTTGCTGGGTTGGCTTAGGATACCAGTGGCCATAGGATTCGGAGCCTCGGATGGCTGATCCTGCAAAGGAACAGTCAATTGTTTGAACTCGCTTGAGAACTCATGTGTAGGAATTTCAAAGCCCAGTCTACGTTTCTTCAGGCCAAGCGAGTGTGGTTGAGCTTGCATGAATCGGTTCATGCGTCGCAGATTGGCTCTTACGAGGCGATGTTGAGCTGGTGTTAATGGTTGAATTTCATTGTGAAAGTCCTCCTCTGTCGCACACCCTTCTTCGCTGGGTCAAGGGACTAAATACACTCTAGGATTCAAACATCTAGGCTAAACGTGAAAGCGAAATTGTACATCTTTGGCTTCAGCACATCAGGTACAAGGGGGCCAAATTCATCTGCTGCTATCCAGCGCATATCGCAAATGTCCAGCAGCTGTCGAATCAGGGTCGCGTCGTAGCCAACCATTCTCCCCATCAGGCTCTGAGCAAGTCGCAAATAATCTGTACGTCGCGAAAACAATTTGCAGAGTTTCTGGATTGAGATTTTGTCTTAGTTTCTGCCCCAGAGCCATTTATTGTGTAGAACTCACCTTCTGTCCTTCTTTGTATATAGCCGTGGGGTGTTCAACTGCTATGCCAGCCGCCACACCCTCGATTCTTGTGCACCAGGCCAGCAGCTTTATCATCTCGCAATCCTCTTTTCTGCACATGTCGTTGAGAAAGTAGGATAGCTCCCTGAGGGCGCTCAAGTTAGGTCCTGCCCCAGGCCCCACCGGCTCGTTGCTGATAGCGGCTAACAAGACAAGAACAGCAGAGACAGGATACACAAGAATACGCCTATTCATGCTGATGAGTTTGTAACCATTGAATGGACCCGGGAGACACTTACCACAGCGCCGTGAACTGTTTAGTTGGAAGGTATTTCATGAGACGTATCGTTGCCCGGGCTGAGGCTGCACATTCCTCTTGAGAATCAGCATTTACCAAAGCCTGGACCTTCATTCTTAAGTCGTGGAATGTTAAGTTCATGAGAATGATGGGTAAAGGTAAGCTTGAATCTGCAGACAGGTCCTCTTCGTTAGGTTGGAATGCCATGGGGATAGCTTTTTGCCAATGTTCCAAGTCCTGATTCAGATGAGTGACTCTTGTTGAGAGCTCCTCGCAGGATGAGGAAGAGAGTTTTGCAGTATTGCATCGAAGCTGCCGATATACACGAAACTGGATTTTGGTGAGCTCAGCTCGCAGTCTCACGACATTGACTATATCATCCGAGCCCGGCACCTCCAGGTTTCCGACGGAATCTAGAGGTCGCTCACTAGGAAGATCCTTGGCAATATCTCCATCTGACATGCCAGGCGGTATACCAGTTCTGAGCGCCAGATCAATATCTAACGAAGCAAGTGCCCAGAAAGCACGCAACCGCTGCTCAGACCTTTCGCTATAGACTTGGTCTGCATGCGATGCCTCGTACGTCTGGCATGCGCGCACTGCAAACGTGTTGATATGTGAAGCAATGTGCATATCAGCCGTGCCCTGCATAAACATAGTCATCATGAGCATAGCCTCGTAGGATAGTGTGCTAGAGCCACTGAAGAGCAAAAGGGTGCATGTAGACACGGCACTCTTGAAGTATGCCCAGGCCAAAGGCGATAATTCACCAAATGCAAAGTTTGCAGCTTTCCATTGGAAAGCTAATGCTAGAGAACTGTTGGCCATGGACATTCTCGCCACTCTATCGACCGAGTCATCTGTTTCCTTGGGTGTCAAGAGCTCTTCGATGTAGCTCATGGTGACAAGAGGGTACGCCTGGCTGATATCCTCGGCGATGTCGTCAATCATGGGCAAGATATTCGTGTAGGAATGCTGCGGGCTGAACTGTGTCATCTTGAACATGTCGTGTTTAACATTAGCTTGCATAACTGCTGGGCTAAACTTGGCTGTAGGTGAAGGGAGGGGTGGCAGCTGAAGAAAGGCAGACAACTGCACATTTGGTCTAGATGACGCAAGTACACTGAAATTCTCCGAAACATTGTTCTGAGGCTCTGCTGGGTTTTGCTGTAGCTCGTTGATTTGGGTCGTGGCCATGGATCTTCCTCGTGTGCTCGGATCCGAGGATGAGGCTGGGTCGTCTGAGTCCACTGATGGACTTGTGTGCTCAGCATGTTCAACACGACTTCCCACAGTTTGTGTGGCTCCAGTCTCAGGAAATTTGAGAGAGTCTTCGATTCGTTTGAGCCTCTCCTCCAACTTGTTTGTATACTCCTTACTGGCAAAGATTAGGCACGTTTGCTCATCTGTGATGGGACACCTTACCGCTTCCCGGGTCCGCGAAATCGTCGCTTTTGATATTGGCACTCAATATCACGTTTTTGACACTGTTGGCATGATGGACGATGGCCATCGCATTTCGTTTTGCGTTTCTGACACGCTATACAAGCCTATACGTTGTTGGTGAGTACATGTCGCGTAGCTTGACGTCGTGTCTTGCAATTGAAGCTGGAAAACTCACACCGTGCATCTGATTCTGGACTTTGAAAGAAGAGGCGTCATTTTCGGGGTTATCCATCTTCTTTGAACGATGACGAAGCCATTCAGGGAACAATCGCTGGAATATGTGCGGCGAGAACGATGGTTTACACTTTTACAACGCCATGAGATTAGTCATCTCGTTTGTCATGCTCGGAGTCAAATTGCCACCGAGCTTTCTGCCACCACGATGCTTCTGAGCCAATCAGTCAAGCGAGAGTTCGGTTAGCATCTCGCAAAGTGGACCCTTGTCCAGATGAGCCGGGAAAGTGGTTACTCCGTCCTCCGTAATTGGACCGAAATCCCGGTAGCCCACTATTGCAATCAAAGTACGGATGAACAGATCAAAAACTTTCGTCTCGAAATTGGAAATTACCCAGTCTAGGGTAGGTCGGATCGCAATCCCCCGTGTTTTAGCTAGAGACAACCACAACGAGCATCCTCGAAATAAAATACCACAGACTCTAGCCTGTGTAAATTGACGGTTAGAATACCCTAAGCGCCAACACTAAACACGATTTTTTCAGCCGACAGCTTTCCTCCGTTACTCAGCTCAGCTGCGTTGGGGACGTTATCCAACGTCCCGAGTTCCTTAACGTGGTTTGGGATCAGGCGCCCTTTTTGCAATAGCTCAGTTAACCATCCCAAGTATCTCTCCCAAGCTTGGTTATCCTCCACGATGGGCTCGTTCTCATTGTCAAAGATACCCCAATGCAACGGCTTACCAAAAACCGTAGAGGCGATTGTTGACTCGGCCTTGACGTACGAGTTGGACTCCTCAATGGTGTTCTTGTTCAACGGGTTGAGTGCAACCAGATGATCCCCTTCGGTCTGTGACAAGGCCTTGACGATGGTTTCTGATGATCCTCCTTGAGCAATGCAATCAAAGGCATACTTCAGTGTACCATGAGTGGCTTCTTTAACTCGGTCCACCCAGCCCTCATCGCGATAGTCCACCACCACGTCAGCTCCTAGTCGTTTAAGGAGCTCATGATTCTTGCTAGAAGCGACTGCAATAACTGTTAATCCACCGAGTTTCCCGAGCTGAACTGCATATTGCCCAACACTGGTCGAAGCACCATAGACCAGGAAGTCCTTTTGGCCGTGATTGGACCGAGAAGGCTCAGCAAAGCCGAGTCGTCGATACATTGCTTGAGTGGCCGTTGCAAAGGCGAGCGGTATGGTGCTGGCTTGTTGAAAAGTGATATTGTCTGGAATGGCGTATATGAGAGTTGACTTGATCGTTGTGTACTCGGCGAATGCCCCGTGATTGGGATGGGCCGTATTTGTTCCATGGATGAAGCCTGCGACTCGTTGGCCTTTGATCCAGTCTGTGTCGTTGGCGTCATCGATAACTCCAGCAAAGTCGCATCCGCAAACGAGGCCCGTTGGAGCGGCTTTAATGACTTTCCAGTCTCCCGGATTGAATGCGGCGTAGCATATCTTGACAAGAACTTCGCCTTCCGCGGGAATCGGGGTATCGACAAGTTGAACCGAGCCACTCCCCTTGCCATCGGTCAAGAAGGCTCGCATGGTGGGCATGATAAGTTTTTGGGGGTTTTGCAAACCCGTGTGCTTTGGTGGTGTGGGCTGCGCGCCTATGCTGCTTAGGGTGGGAAGATGGTTGATGCTCACTGATACCGCCAACAGATCGAACATTATCACACTTATATACATATTTTTCACTGATTAGTTAAAATTTAACGTTTATGGCAGAATAATCTCTAACTATTTTGTCAGCTTCACGACTAATTGCTCAAGTTTGTCAGCTCGGTAGCTGATTGCCCCCGTTTATGTCCCCACCAACAGCCCGAGATCTATGCGCAAAGGACCACCACCTAATATCCTGGTTGGTGATTTGCATAAAACTCATAAGCTCTATGTATGTATCAGCCCATGCCATTGCTAGCGAGTGGATAGGTAGAGTAGGGCATGATTATAGCTTTATGTAATTATCTCGTTATACTGCAGTCATTACGCCGACTTATATGCTATCATGGGGCTAAAGTCTTTATGCACATGCCATTAGTGAATCGGTCTATTGGGAGTTATTTTCAATATTCCAGCTGCTGATTATGTCACGCTAAAAACGGGTAACGCAAGAATTTGTTTGAGCTACAGGGTGAGGAGGTGAATACCTCTCTGTAAAACTACTCAAGGACTTATTGTTGGTCTGTCCCGCCGTATCAGGTTGAAGATGCGAACTTCGGTGTCGGAGAAATTATTTGGCCGTTGTTTGCATGCCCTATTAGGTACCTAGTGCTGCGGCTGAGGGGTTAGGTGCCAGGTCAGCTTGCTCTGCGCTTCGCAAGATTTCTGCCTGCTAAGTTGATGCACTTCAAAGCCCAACACTAACATGGTTGTGCTCGACGGTCACGACTTCCTCACCGAAGAAGAGAAGAGGTTGAAAGAAGACCGTGATCGTACCAAGTATTGGAAGAAATGGGGCCCCTATGTTGCGGAGAGGCAGTGGGCTACAGGTAAGATTGGACAACTGGACTCGATTTGACGAAGTTGCTGACATTACTTAGCTCGAGAAGACTACTCGTGCGTCGCTTCTCTTGTGTATCACTGGTGCTTCGAGTAAAGCGCTAATGATTGTTGCAAGGCTGGACGGAAATCCTTGGAATTGTAGGCAATTCTGGGAATTGCTGCTTAGCATCAATTAATGTATTCGCAGACTTCCCACATGATCATTCTCGCAGTAGAGTCTACCGCTGGGGAGAAGATGGCATAGCTGGTGTTTCTGACTCACACGGCTTGCTCAACATCGCTTTTAGCTTCTGGAATGGCAAAGAGTAGAACCCATTTACCTTCACGAAGTCAAGGTATCTAACAATCATTAGTGGCATCCTCAAAGAACAGCTTTTTGGGGTATCCGGTGAGCAAGGTAATCATGGCGAGTCAATCAAGGAGGCCCATTTCCACCTCGACAATATCCCTACTGTGAGCCTGCCCCACGTTGCCATCCTATGGGCGCCTTCTGACCATGACAGCATTCATATATGAAATATCTTTACAAGTACCCACAGAAAGAGTTTCCATACCAGAAGCTCCTCGAGAATTGTCAACAATCTGGGGAACAAGGAGAATATTCCTTGCTTGATACCGGCATTTTCGAGAACGACGCCTATTGGGATATCTTTGTCGAGTTCGCAAAAGACGGAGACGATCCCGAGGAACTTCATTTCCGTGTCACCGCTTATAATCGTGGGCCTGAGCGTGCATCTCTCCATGTTATTCCGCAAGTGTGGTTCCGTAATACATGGTCGTGGAGTCAGCGACCGCTGGATGTGGACGAGAAGCCCTCAATCAAGAAGAGCAGCGATAATTCTGCTCGGGTTCGCCATCACTCACTTGGAGAACGCTACGTTAACCTTTCTCCCTCCCCTGGGGTTGGCGATAGTGGAGATGACGTACTGCCGCACATGTTGTTTACGGAAAATGAGTCTAACCTTGAGGCGCTTGGTTTGGGAACAAACACAGGACCTTATGTGAAGGACGCCTTTCACAGTTACATTATCAACAACCGCATCGACGCTGTCAATCCCGACAAGGCTGGAACTAAATTTGCTGCGTGGTACGCGTTTGATGAGGACGGCGGCGTTCCACCCGGGGACTGTGCCGTCGTTCGTTTCATGCTATCCTGCCGTAGCAACGACTATCTGGACGAAGAGTTATTTGATGACGTGATAGAAAAGCGGAGAGAGGAAGCCGACGAGTTCTATTATCGCCTTAGCCCTTTGCCGATGTCAGATGACTTGCGGAATATCCAGCGCCAGGCCTTTGCTGGTCTCCTTTGGAACAAGCAATATTACCATTTCAACTGGGAGCAGTGGGCCAAAGGAGATGCAACAGTACCGGCTTTCGTTCGGAAGAACCTTCGGAATGTGCAGGGAAAGCATATTCACCGGGACCATGTATTATCCGTGAAAGACTCATGGGAGTACCCGTTCCCTAGCCCGTGGGACTTGGCATTCAACAGCATTGTCATGGCAATGATGGACCCAGACTTTGCGAGGCGTCAGCTGGACCTAATGACTCGAGAAAATTACATGCAGCCCAGTGGTCAAATTCCAGCCAATGACTGCAATCTTGACGAAGTCGATCCTCCCGTGCTCGCCTGGGCGGCGTTTCGTATCTTCAAGATTGAGCGAAAGATCTACGGTCGCCAGGACTTGGATTTCCTCGAGACCCTATTTCAGAAGCTACTTCT
Source organism: Fusarium decemcellulare (assembly GCA_013266205.1). NCBI lineage: Eukaryota > Fungi > Ascomycota > Sordariomycetes > Hypocreales > Nectriaceae > Fusarium > Fusarium decemcellulare. Next base: position 13,123 of record JAAGWO010000257.1, read on the forward strand.
CAACTTCACGTGGTGGGTGAACAGGAAGGACACCCAAGGCAAGAACATCTTCGAGGGCGGCTTCCTTGGGCTTGACAACATCAGTCCATTTGATCGATCTGCTCCCCTGCCAACTGGCGGAGTTGGCTCCCTTCAACAGGCAGACAGTACGGGATGGATGGCCTTCTACTGTTTGACCATGCTTAATATGGCACTGGAGCTCGCGAAGCACCGTCGAAACTATGAACGCCTCGCCGCAAAGTTTTTCGAGCACTTTATCCTCATCAGTGATGCCATGAAAAACCTTTGGAATGCCGAGGATGGTTTCTACTACGATGCAATCACTTGGGGAGGTCGCTGGAATCGTCAATTACGTGTCAGATCCTTGGTCGGGATTATACCACTTTTCGCGACTCTGACGATTGAGCCCGAGGTACTTCACCGATGCCCCTGGTTTTCGAGACGAGTGGATTGGTTCATAGAGAACCGTTCCGAGTTAGCCGAGAGGAATATCGCGAGTATGCGGAAGCGGGGAAAAGGCAACCGGCTCTTATGCGCCTTGGCCAGCAAGGATCGCTTAGAGCAAATCCTAAAGAGACTCCTGGACGAGGATGAGTTCTTGTCCGACCATGGTACTCGGTCTCTTTCCAAGTTTCACAAAGACCGTCCGTATTGTATTACTTCCAACGGCAAACAGTTCGAGGTCGGCTATCAGCCAGGCGAGTGTGACGGAAACACAAACTGGCGAGGCCCTATATGGATGACAGCAAACTATCTACTTATTGAGGCGTTACAGCGCTTCTATCTCTTCTACGGCAGTGACTTCCAAGTCGAGTGTCCAACCGGGTCAGGAGACTTCGTGCACCTGGGTCACATTGCGGAGGAGTTTCAACATCGACTGCAGCATCTATTGGCGAGGAATGACGATGGTAGACGTGCGGTGAACAATGGGAACGACACTCTTGATTTTGATCCAAATTGGAGAGATTTTCTCTGTTTCTACGAGTATTTTGACGGCGATACAGGTCGCGGTCTAGGAGCCAGTCACCATTGTGGCTCGTCGAGTCTCGTTGCCAGGATGATCCACGACACTGGGTGAATAATCCATTTTCGGTATATCTGGGGTCATTCAAAGTCCAACTAACAGCCAACAGGATCACCTGTCGGCTCCCCCAGACTCCTCGCACTCCAAGCGTCGGCGCAGCAGTCTATTTTGACGATACGGACGAGCTGGCGCCGAAACGCCATCGTCGCTCCACCTCACCGTCATTTGGCAAGAAAGCAATTGATAATAATGATGATGAAACGACCGAGGTTGACAATCACGTTGCCAAATATGTTTCTGAACAGCTCGAAAAAGTCAAGATTGGGTATCCAGCCGTGAACCTCGAGGACGAGATTGAGGCATGAGATTATATTGGGATAGCAGAATGCAAAGAGCGTGAAGTTCTTCTTGACTAGATGCATAAAGGCTGTCTCTTTATCTCCTTTCATATGTTGATAGCTATGAATTTTAGTTCTTTCTCTCCAGCCTGATATATTAACAAAGAGTGGCAGAAGAAAAGGCAATGGTCCCACATCACCCACCGCAGCTGATATTTCGGCCCCCAAAAGAGGATTAGTTCTTCATTCGTCCCTCAACAGCCAATAAGATATCGTCATATTCGCCATCAGCCTGACCCCGCTCGAGATAACCCAAGTTCTTTTTGGGGAGAAAGGTGGTTCATAGTTGTGATCATTGCTGGCTCTCACAATGCCCGGCGTCGAAAACCCACTGGACTGGGAGGAGATAGGCGAGATTGGCTATCCGGATCCTGAATATTCCGATTTCGACTTCCACGATTTTGCCACAGAATGGAGAACTAGAATCTTGCCGTGGTACAGCTTTCGCGACAATACGGGCCAGGCAGGACGTATGAGCCACATTGCGTCTTTTCTGAGGAGCTGGCTCTTCTTTGGACTGCTCAAGGAAATTCTCGGAGAAGAGCTTGGTTCACTCCAGCAACTGGAGACTGGTGGACGGATTGACAAAAGCAAAGTGGCTAACCAGATCAAACAATGGAGACAACGAGAGCTGGAAACCCCACAGGGTAGGACAAGCCGTTTGGCTCGAGTGCAGCTCGTGTTGACAGAAGCTCGTTCTTTAGTCACCGACATATGTTCTGTGGACGAGGCGGGCGATGCACCCCATGATCTGTGGAACAGGGACATTCCTTTGGCACTGATGGTATTGGGTGAGATGCTTACCAGTTATACAACTGGGTTGCTGTTGGAGCTAAAGGAGGTTCGCATCCGGGGTTGGCACATTGACGGCAACAGAGGCTGGGGCCAACCTGCAGCTGTGGTGAAAACGATGAGAGAGAGATGGAACCCAGACACCGCCCGGATAGTCCATGGCTCACTTAGTGGACACGCAACGGCACAGCTATATGCTCTTCGTTTGACGCAGTCAGTGACGCAGCAGGGCTCCAGTCATGGACCTGTTGCGAATGGAGGCGTGTACGTTTAAGCACATAGCGACAGTTGCATCCTTCAAGGGGAAGAAGAAGATCTTGTTGGTCCTGATCAGGACAAATTGGCTCGCATAATTAAGCAAGGCAAGATTCCACTGGTAAGATACTGCCCCAGCTCCAGAAACCTCGAGATTCTGGAGTTCGAGCCCGGCATGAGGTATGCCATTCTCTCACACGTCTGGGCGGATGGATACGGCAACCCAAACGAAAACAGGATCCACAGATGCGTGCTCGAGTTTTTTAATCAGTTGTTTTTCGATACTCAACATCTTCTTCATCGAAAAGAAGCCGATCCAGCACTCCCGTTCTGGATCGATACCTTGACCATTCCCGTCAATGACCCTGTCCAACGAAAGAGGGCAATCAAGACAATGCACCACGCTTACACCAATGCAGACTTCATGGTTGTTCTTGACGCTGGTCTTGCAAGGATGGAAGCGGGCGGATCATATGCAGAAACTGCGATGAAGATCTTTACCAGCCGTTGGATGGGTAGACTCTGGACCTTACAGGAAGCATACCTAAGCAAGAAACTGGTCTTCCGGTTCAGAAATGATGAGCTCGTGGATATGGATCAGCTGGAAGGAAATTTCTTGGCAAGCCAATCGCTCGCAGATTCGATGGTGGCCGGAAAAGCTCGCAAATACTTTGACCGTTTGCTGGGTTGGCAACGGCAGAAGAGAATCTACGGCGTCCCCTTGCATGACAACGTGTTGCTTGCGTCTGTCTGGGAAGCCGTACAATGGCGAACAACGAGCCTCATTTTTCACGAGACGCAGGCCTTGGCAACTCTGTTTGAGATTGAAGTTGACTTCCCGGACGACTTTGATCATAGCTCCTGCGGCCCACATTGCGGAGAGGAAGACGGGCAATGTCGAGATAATCTCGATGCGAGGATGAAATGCTTTCTGGAAGCACTCTATGACGCCTACCCAAACTCGATTCCTCCGGGCATTATCTTTGTACCCGGAAGAAGACTCCCTGTCGAGGGCTTTGGTTGGGCACCCTGTACTTGGATGGTCGGACAGAACGTTGCCCATGACGATCCCATATTCAATCAGGCCACAACAGCTGAGCTGACGTTGAATGGATTGCTTGTCCGCTACCCGGGGTTTCTTCTTCGTTCGTCAGAGAACCGGATCTACGACACAACCGAGGACAAATTCTCCTTTCCATGCGACATCCTTCTCTTGGAATGGTACTGCGTCCAATCGTGCGATGAAGACACAGAGAGAATACCAAATATGGATGGGCTCGCCATTATATCCTCGAGAGAAGAGGTCAGAGAAAACAAAGTTATAGGCCTGCTCGTTTCGGTCAAGAAAACGAGACGGCCTAAACTCTACGTCGAGATTCTGAAGCGGGTTTGGATCTGGAGGGAGAGGGACCAGGCCAGGATCAACAATCTTAGAATGTCCTTCTGGGAGCACAAGGTTGATATCTGTGAATACGGTGAGATCTTGGACAGTGACCAGCAGTGGTGTATAGGGAAGCACAAATGGGCTCCTCCTGGGCTAAAGGAAGGGGGTCGCACTACAAGTACATTGAGCTTTTGACGAGTAGCGGGTGACCGAAATTGGGGGTAATGCTCTTTTTTATCTATGTGTCTATCAAATATTGTCTAGACTGCTGAGACTACTTGTAATCCATATCAATTATCCAAGTTGCCCCCCTGTATGCTGCAGTTAAGTGACAGTCTTGTCCTCTTCTTGGGTAACTCTAGTCATAGAGCTAGCAGCCGTCAACTCTCCTGCATCATACTCAGCAGCTGTTGTTGCAGCGTCGAAGCACCTTTTGCGAACTGAGAATGCAGCTGAAATGTGTCCGACAAGCCACCAGGTGAAAAGAACAGGCAGTGCAATATGCAACTCAGAAGCGCAGCCAGACCAAATCTGGATCATAATCACGTACGCTTCGCGAGATGGTAAGGCATACCCGATTCTGTACCAGCCCGGCGTAAGCTCGTATGGGAACACAGTGCTCGCCACATTCGTGATGATCCAGGTGAAAACAAAGAAGGGAGTGTACTGGATGGGCACATAGGATGCAATAACCGTCTCCATGACCTGCCAATGCACATCCATCAAGAACCAAAACAACATCCACGACTTGAAGAACGCCGACGAGCCCAGGACAGAGTCCTCCTTGAAAGACCATATGTACCCTGCCATGACTAGGCCAGACACCAGAGCATACACCTTGCCAGCGACGAAGCGGAATAGCCAAACATCCTTGACAGTAGCTCCAGCAAGGAAGCCCATCTGCAAGCCGATGCCGTTGAGAGCGAGGATGAAGAAAAACTGAGCAAGAGGCGGAATAACAAAATTCACCGTGTTATGGAAGGCTCGGCTGACCTGACGCGTTGGCTGGATCAGATGGGCTGTCGAGCCGATGGGGTTCAGATATGCCGCTCTGGCTACCGGGTTGGATGCGTTGAGTGAAGCCAACGCGGCAGTGCCATTGGCTGACTCGTAGTAGGCATCCCGTGAAGCTTGGACGATACTACTAATACTATTGATGAGAACAGAGTCTGCAACAATCGGGTATCTCGCCTGGTTATAGATGTATGTGATCGCAGAGGTAGGATCGTAGTCTTGGTCGGAGGTACCGTCGAGTGTTCGGTGGAGCTGTTCGGATGCGCCCTGGTTGACAAACATGGCGGCCCAATAGTTTGCGTTACAAACAGACTGTCTGACAGCTTCAGGATCGGACAGGGTGGCGGATGTGTCGATTGTAGGAAAGTAGTCCCCTTGGAGATTTGTCGATGCTTGTAGCATGGCAGCGCCGATGTCGCTTTTGTCAAAGTCGAGGACGAGGATATTGAGTGCGTGGGATCGAGCGGATTGGTGAAAGGAAGTGCCATAGAGATACGACATGTTTCCAAGAATAAGAATCTGTAATAGCAGAGCCGACATGATGGAGGCGATGAAGAGGCCTTTGCGTCGGCCGTTCCAACAAGGGTCCCATAGCGAGGAGCGGCCAGGAGAAGGGATAGACATTGTGCGAAATAATACCTGATGAGTGATATAAGAGAATGTGAAGAATAAAAGAGTGAGGAGAGTAAAGAAGAGATGATTTTAAAGGTGAAAGTTGTCTTTTGGACGCGATTCCTTATATACTTGCCCTTGGATGGACCCTCATTTTGGTCGGCCCTTTCTACACCACTCGGCATACGTCCAGGGGCGTTAGTCGCTATGACTTACGTTTTAATAAAATTCTCTTGACTCTTCTACCGCAAATGTCGTGTGGTAGCCGACATGGTCAATGTTGCAAAGCCATGCTGGGAGACAAGCCTAGCCTCCGGTTGAACGCCATAGGTGGATGTCGACAACTCTAGCCCCACGAACCCCACTTGTTACCCCTGTCACTTTCGGCGTTCAAAATCATTAGGTACCTGGGATGCCCCCTCTCATGCTGCCCGTTCTTCTCTGCTCTCGTCGCTTTTTCCAGGTCCCAGCCTCAGCAACCCTAGACCGTATCACACAATCACATTAACAACGGTTTCGCGCCATAACTATCAAGAGTAAATTTTTAAGAAACGATCCCCCCGCCCTTTTTTTTTTTTCCAAAAAATAATTTCTTCAAAGATACCTCTGAATTTAGATCGGTGCCTGTGATTCCCTCGCGTTAAACCCCAACACCATCCCCTGATTACGAGCACGCAGCGAGAAACACACTGCAATCACGATTTGACTAATAGCCCGATCAATAATTATTAAAACCCCTAGAGCTCCCTTATGTCACTACATAAATGCTCTCGTAACCCTTGACTGCCCGTAGAACTGATGGTTGGGTCAAGATGCAGTGATCTAAATCGACAGCGAGGCATTCCATGATAATCCCAGCAGAAATACATTATGTAGATACAAGCTGCGCAGGGTTATTCAGCGCATCAATCGATTGATCGGAATTGACATCTCGTTCATCTCAGCGAATCTTTTATACATCGCCTAGGCCTTCGTTCTGTTGTCTTCCTTGCCCCAATGACCCATCAACGTCGACGCCGGCCCGTCTCTCGGCCTTGATCTCCTCTCGAGCCTCAGCCTGTTCCTTCTTTTTTCTACAAAGGTCTGTTAGTTCACCGCCAGCTGAAATGCATGGTAGCGGGAGACATCATACCGGTCAATATCCGAGGTATAGTCCTCAATCGTGATATCATCTGCCCGCGGTTGATCTCTGGTGCTTGTGGCCTTGACAGCATCAGCAACTTTGCCCTCGGACAACGTCGCCATCTGTTCGTCGGCGTCGACGTTGGGATTTTGAGACATTTCGGTTTCGTTTCGTTTCAACACTTGATTTTAAACACTGGCCATGTAGACAGGGTGGTCCGGAAATTAATAGCACGTTGATTTCCTGGTTTATTTATGTGCAATGAAAGCTGCAGGATCCTACGCGAATCTAGCATTCGCACGATTTGTCGTCGATTCCATGACGTCGACCATTTCTGCATGACGTATGGCGTGGCGGGTTTCGCGATAAGCATCGATTAGCCGCTTGTGTCGAATCGACTAGTCATACCTGCCTGTCCTCGTTGCTCTTCGATATGATGATTGGCCAACTATTCCAAGTCGAATACTTTATCATCATGCTTTTGATTGTGGAAATCTACCTACCCAGGAAGATGTGTTCGAAGAGGAAGAGGGAATAAAAAGCACATACGTGATAGCAAACTAGCTACAATTTCCCCCTTCCAGGTATAGGTTTATTTGATCACTTGCGGTGTGATTAATGGAATAAGGTTGCAGATATCAATTTTCGGTCTTATATCGTGCTGTAATTAACTCAAGGCAGCATCTTGCGTATTGTTGGTTCAATTTAACTACCAGGGATATCTTAGCCACCATCTCCTAATTGCAACTTATTCTTCCAACTTGTTTAGGATCTCATTCCACCTCTCCATAACCCATGTAATAGTTACCCCCTCATTAGCTTGGGGGCTTCCGAACGTGATCTCATTGTTGGTCGTGGCGCTATTCGATTTTAGGAGCAAGACCTGACTCCTGTCCTTGAGCGTCGCAGAGTTGTGCAGCCTCTGTGAGTTGCTCGACATCCGCCTGAACTGACGGTATATTCACGATGGCCAGGTATAGCACATCCTGTGACGCGGTTAGCAAACCTGCTGAGCGTAGGTTGAAACGTGACACTCACCTTCTGCAACAAGCTTTTCAATATTCCCGTGTCACTCTTCTTTTCAATTTCTTTTGAGGAATGCTTGTCCTTTTCCCCAGTCTTCTTCTCCGCGTCATCTTCTTTACCAAGATCGGAGTCCTTATCCTCGTCTTTCTTTTTCTCTTTCCTGTCGACTGATTTCCCTTGGCCGTACTGCCAGCGACCGCCAGTAAGAAGAGCCACCACATCACCGCTCGCAGCTGGATGGTTTGGGTCTGCATATCGCGACTGAAAATGGGGTTTCGGTACCAATCTGGTAGCCGGCTCGTCGGGGTTCTCCGCCATCCACTTGGCCTGAGCCCGTTTGTCCTGGTATCCATCAATCCATTTCTCTGCAGAACCGAAAGAGTTCTTTTTCTTGGTGTTACCACCAATAACTCCTTTTCCGTTAGTGTCTTCGAGTGACGGGAAAACAAGCGGCGACGATTCTGGCCATTTGCAGGTGCCACTGGACGACTTGATTCTTTCCTTCATTTGCTGCTGTATCAGACTTATCCCCTCGCTCCTTGGTGTTTTCTGTGTGATGATGTCTTTCATCTGGTGACTGAGGCTGCTCTCGGCTGAAGACTCTGCAGTCCGTCCGTCCAAGTTGACAACACTCGTAAGCATATCTTCGTCCGCATCGGGCTTCCAGGTCATGACAAAGCATGCCATACCACGAGGAACAAAGAAACTTCTGTTCACATGATCCAGAAACCCATTAGACTTGAAGCGGCTTTGCATCTCCATAGCAGCCAGGGCAGCAATCTCAGCTGCAGCCCCGATCAGCATACCAAATGGCTCAGGTTGGCCCGTCCCAGCAAAGCCAGCCAGATTAATGGCATAGAGCCACGGGTTAGGTACCAGAGTTTTGTTGAAGGTGTCGATGAAATCCAGGAATGTGTCCTGATCAATGCCCTTTTGGGCCAAGCTGGGTGAATACGCCCGAACAAAGCCTCGCGCCCGTGAAGATGGCCGTCGCTGAGGAAGTATCACTGGCAATTCGAGTTCCGTTTTGCAAATTTCATCTGGGTAGAAGGGATGTCTCTCGATAAAGGCTCTTGCAAGCTCTTTTGGCTCCTTTGGAGACGGTGACTTCGTCTCTGGTGGGGCTGCCTCTTGTTCCGCCTCGTCAAGCTTCCAGATGGCTTCGTTCACTTGAGCTGGGCTGTCGGTTTCATCCTGCCCGGATTGATCTGAAGATGCTTGTGCTCGTGCCTTCTTTCTTTCCCGTCGGTGGTGCATAGCCTCTGAGACAAACCCGATGGATGCTGCCGCAGCCCTTACAATTTCGTCGACCAGATCATCCTTTTGCTTAGTCTCGGTGGAAGGTCGACTGAGTGCCTTGTCTCGCTCACGAATGACTTCTTGTGTTATTTTCGAGGTAGCTTTGGAAGCTATCTTCTTGCTTTCCTTGGAGAAACTGGTTCGTTAGCAAAGCAGGGTATTGTCGATGGGCAACGTACCCCATGATGAGTTGTTGCTGGATGGTTTGCGAATAAACGAGGTGTCGTCAACACAAGGACGCAAAGCTGTTCATAGGCCATGAATCAGAGGTTCCCAGAAATCGTTCAAGCCAACCCCCAAGTCAATTATATATAATAGCACCAAGAACCACATTCGAATCACGATAACACTGAGAGGCATCCCATCCAACTAGCCAAAACGTAAGCGACAGGGCTCCCCATGCGCCATGACGAATTAAGGTGTATGCTAAGCCTTGTGCTGGCCCTTGGCACATCTGTACCTGCCAATGGTAGGAGTTGTCTTCTCAGCCTTCGGTCGGCCGCGGGGAGCGAAAGCTTGGCGCGAAACAAGCTCATGTTGTCGTGATTGGTCAGTTAACGAGGTGCAGCCCGCGGACGACGAGACGAAGAAACGACTGCGTCTGTCTTTAAAGATTCAAATAACGATACATCTTGGCATGTGAAAATGAGATTTGAGCCTGTAGGTAGTGTCGAGAATTGCTGCAAGGGTAATCAGGGGCTTTGGGGGGCAAAGAGCGAGGTATGGCTCCACTCTCATTGAGCAGCAGATTCTACCTCAAACCATTCTTCTAGCCTCTCTCTGCAATCTATGAACTGTGGTCGCTTACTTTCAACAATTTTGGAAATAATAAAATGCGCAACAATACCAAATTACTAGCTCGCCTCCTCTACAATTCCTCAAAAGCCCCATACGCTACCACATAAAAAAGAGCAAACAAATCAGAAATATCGCCGCCACCACGTCTTCTCTACAGACGTATTGTCTGATGTTTTGCCTGGAATCCTTTTACATGCCAGGCCTTGCATCACCTGCAACACAAAGTTAGCATCCTGTTCCTCATATGGTAACACTGAGCAGCACACTTACACTCTCCGCTCGTTCATGATGGTCGGGTCCACCTGTAACCCTGACAAAAAGCTTATTCAACTTCTTTTCGCAGACAATGATGTTGTCATGTTCATCCTTGTGGGTCACTTCTTCTGACTGAGCGCTCTTGATCTCGGTGGTGGGTTCATTGGACACACTTCCATATTTATCCTGCCAAGGGAGAACTTCTTCTAGCACGAACCCCAGTTCAAGACGGACACCCCGGTATGTGAGGGAGATCGGGACCTATCCTTATCTCGTAGTCAACGTTGGCCTGTTATTTCTGGATTGTTACTGGCCACAGGCCATTCTGTTGCGCCTTTTTGTTTTAGCAGCTAGGTACGTCGGCCATTTTATTACCCAATAAACGGGCAGCCGCCATCGAAGGCCCTAGCTACTTTTAGTGTTGGCCATGAGGACAAAGATTGCAAGGCAAAGTACCTAATCCACCACATCCACAAAAAGTCTACTAAGAAACCCAACATGTGTCAATGGCGTGATTGTGCAGTTGCAGGGCATTTCTCTGTTGAATTTTCCTAATTGAAAAACTCATTACAAGTATACTACAGACTGTCTCCCTCGAAACGCACTTCCTTGCTCCTCTTAATCTTTACCTCCTGCTGGTCTAGCCCGTCGGGCAGCAGAGGACGGAGGAAGTACGCAAAGTCTTCTGCAAGCCCGTCTTGCCAAACCTTCACATTGTGCCTGAGCAAGTCATTACCGTATCCAACCCCATGAACATAGGCCATAACAACCTTGGCCTTGCCAGGAGCTGTTGTCTGACCAATGTGAGCGCTGCGCCATATGTCAGCTTCCAGGGCCTGTACAATTGTCCAGCATGTGGATTCAGCAACTCACCACTGGATTTTCTCATGTGCCAGAATATTTCCAAAATCCCAACCGGCAAGACTTTCGCGGTCGTAGTGCTGACATACTAGTTCCGCCTTCCAAGCAGTCGACTCGCGTTTGCGAGAGGAGAAAGTGATCTGACGTACCCAATTCCACCCACGACCCTCGGACTCATCATATAGCCATTTAATCTCATCTTTGTGCATGGTAAACTGTCCCTCGTCCCACTTAATTCCTCCATGGTTCAATTGGCGTGGTAGGTCCTGGAACTGGATTCGTAAAGTCATTGCCCATGGCGAAAGGCTCTGTCGGGTTGGATACGTGTATGCTCGGACTTCTAGGTTCCAATCCCAGCTAGTCATCCACTTGTGTCTTGAATCGAGGTCATATTCGATCTCGCCAGGTTGCAGAGGGTGAGCCTTGATGTGTCGCTTAATACTCCGTGGGACCCGTCGTATTCGGCGGAACTGTCCTTCAGGTTCCGAAGGTGGGGTGACGGTCTCTACCTCGAGGGAACGGTTCGATATCATGCGCCATGGGGTTCTGGACGCTGTAGTGTTGTTGCACCGAATCCAATCCCGTAGTGTAAGTACTCCGTGTGCGGGAGAGGATTCGAATGGACGCCGAGAGTGTTCAGAGGGGGTATTTGTGTCTTTAGGACCGCATCGATCGCTAATTGATTCCGTATGAACTGGAGAATTGGTTTCAGCTGATAGCTCAAACCTGAATTTTGAATATTTTATGAGCATGTTTGCGGTGGTGGAGAGACACGAGCCAAATCCAAGATGGTTGGGTGGATGTCAAGTATGGGCTGGCTCTCCCCTCTCTGTCCATCGTGAACACGTGTTGATCTAATAGATAAAACCCAGTCGTGAACTTAATGCTCATGGTATTCGGCCTTTCTTATCCCCGCAGGTTGATTCAAGTGACGTCGTGCATGCAGTTGTGGAGTTGTTGGTGTTATTTGGTCTCGGTCCCATGGCCGTTGCCTAGATACAGTTGGAGTCGAGTGTAATATTGAGTTCAGAAAGCATAATCAAGAGTTTCAAGACGACACCAACGTCATTAGCCTCAATGGCGCGCGGGGGCGCTGGAATTAGTCTCAACGCACCTAACTATGCCAACCTCCTCTCAACCGAGAAAAAAATGATACTATTTTCCAAGTATTACGATGCTGTATCCTTGGCGTAAGTTGTAAAAACCCCATTGTAACTCATTAGAAAACACTTTCTCTATTATGGCCACGTCGAGACTCATTGGTGCCAACTCCTTGGAGGGCTCGAGCCAAACTTTCAAGCTGCTCCCCCACAAGACCATGAAGACATTAGACGGCGACCTTAGCCAGAAATGAAAGCAGATTCATGATACGCCTCAAATGATACCCCACTTTCCGCCATGGTATTCTTTACACGCCCAAACGGGAAGGGCGGATAGTTCGGATGATAGCCAGTCACCTTGAAGTCCTTCAGTTGAGTAAAGAATCCCTTTTTGACTTTATTCGCCAGGGCAAGTATGGGCTCATAAAGGCTTGTGCGATCCCCATCAATGACGACAGTCTTAATTGAGCTCGGCAGTAACTTGATGATGAGAGACTTGGGAACTGTGTCTGTCGATTGTTCCCAGTCATCTGTGCTGCCAAAGCATAGACAGTCAACGTCCAAGATGAGCGTTTCCAACGTCGTGAACTCCTTCAGAGATGTGACAAAGTGACCCGGACTAAGGCTTGCAAAAGGTTCCCAGTTGCACTGAATTTCGAGGTGTCGTAGCGTGTCTTTGCAGGGACCTAGCCCCAGGGGTATGTTTTTGGGGAGGAAGTGTTCGGCCTCGATGGGAGCCTGCTCGTAGGATAGATTGTTATGGAAAATGAAGGTCTCAAGCTTCGAGCAGCCTGTCGCTAGGTTTCGTAGGTCGTTTAATTTGATAACCGAGTCCTTCAGCTTAAGCCTCTTTAGATTTCCCAGGGCAAGACCTCGAGCTGCGTAATAACACATCTCGATTTCTAGGCTTTCCAGATGCGGTGTCCTCTCAAAGAATGTAGCAAATTCGCCCAGGCGCAAGATTTCTGCACCGTCGCTGTCCCAAGCCAAACGGCACTCCTTCAAAGCTAGGTTCGTTGATGGTGGCATGAACTTGCCGTATTCACTTCGAGGCCATACTACCAGGTCCAGCGTCTCAACGTTGGGAACAAGACTCAAACACAAGTCGACCAGGAGGCCGTTCGAACGGCGATCCACAACATTTGGAGGGTTCCGATATGGGAGTATAAACCCTCGTCTTTTCGCCTCGTTCCTAATAAAGGTCCAGTGCTTCCCCGGATGGGTAGTGTATTGATTCAGCGAAAGATGTCGAACGAGAGCAGCCAAGTCAGACCGTTGGTTGATAGTCCGTAAGAAGCCGATGACTCGATTCCAATTCCCGCCTTCCTCGTCGACAAATTCGTGATAGATGCACGGAGTCGTAACCCTGTTCAAGACATGACAAGCTCGTGCAAGACTTGCTACTGCCCTTCGTCGTTGAGGTGCATCTCCTGGGATCCTGGCGTTTTCGGCACCAGTGTTCGGAGTGCAGTAGGGGCAAAGTTCAACGCATACGGCCTGGAGTATCTCCACCGGTAGGCCAAGTAACGCGGCCACAGGAGCCACCATGGTTGCGGATATAGTAACCAGGGATACTAGCAGCTCTTTTTGAGTACAGTCTGGGAATAGTTGGAAGATGAGATTCCAAGATGAAGCTGTCAGCTTATTATCATCAAGCGGGGTAAGGAAGTCCGTAATACGGACTCCGCGCATCAGAAGTAAGCTTATAGTCAAATTAACCGACTCTTACTGGCTTATGAACGAGGGCCCACCCCTTGAGTGTTCCATTGTGTTTCTCTACCAAGATCGTCCTAGGAAGACGCTAGTCGAATTACACCTTCGTCTTTATGACAACCTCTTGAGCGAGATGAAAGGAAATGAGACAACGTAAAAAATGAAAGCTCGATGATTTACACGATGTCATAACCAAGATTGCCACTGCTAGTATTGTGACGTTTATCTCTGCAACCAAAATTCAGACCAGCCCTCGAGGGCGCTTTAGTTTCGACGATGATAATAGCCAAATGAGCAAAGTGTATAATAACCTTTAGGAGGCATAACGACTATTTTTTGTTGTATTGCTTAAATTCTCTTCCACCTCTTTCATCCACGATTAACAACACTTGAAACGCGTCAGACCAGGCAACGAAAAGTAATTCGGTTACAATGCTGGTGCTCCTGTAAAGTCAACTGCTGTAGTCGGGTTAGGAACTCAAAAATAAAATAATAATTACATGTTTGCACACATTTATAGGTCTTTTCAGACTATAGAGGCCGTGGTTTAGAATATGGCTACGTCCGACTGACTAGCGGGCCAGTATCTAGATGTCGATTCTGCCAGAGACTGATTAATAGTACATGTTAGTCATAAGCTCCTCAACGACCAGACCACTCCAGAAAAGTAATTTAATTACTCATGTTAATGTCTTTCTATAAAGCCCCCCGTTAATGGATCGGATTCATTCCGCCTTCGCCAACTCTAGGTCCATCAGAGCTAGTTTGCCGAGCGGACTCACCATCCAATGAAATCGCGCCGCGTTGGCTCAGTGGTAGAGCGTATCACTAGTACCCAGTACGACAAGCGATGATAAGGTCCAAGGTTCGATCCCTTGACGTGGCATTTCTTTTTGTCGTGCTCGTGAAGTTAGGTAAAGTCGATGTTCGAGTTAACACCACGACCTGTGATGATACCCGGGCAGGCAAAATTAGTTGCATTTTTCGCATTTTTCTCACCAAGTCATATGGCAATTCGGGAACTCGGGCTGATAAAGTTCCCGGCCTGTCTTTACGAATATGCCAAGCCCATCTCGGCATGTCTTTTGCGGAGATGCTTGCGGAGATGTTTTGTCTGCTGCGGAGGTGCCCCGTCTATTGCGGACATGCTTCGTCCGTCAAAACGCCGTTACTTACGCAACAGTAACAATAACGACACTGGTGAATCAAGGCGTAAATTGCCATCGCTCTTCTAATGGCTCAGAAGTTTCTATTTTAGCGGCTCAAAAATGTTTAGAAGAACGTGCAACTTCTATCATATCATCGCCGTCATCGATTGATAGGCCCACCTCTTGGTACCTTGGAACGCTTACTAACGGGGGCCTGTTGGATAACGTTAACCTCAGCTTCAGATCTTTCACTGCACCGCTTCTTTCACCTCGGACTTTAAGTTCGAATCCGCGGCACAGCAAGGTATCCTGCATAGGCTGACCACCTTTGCATAATTATAGGACATTACGATGCGAGTGGAGCAGCTTTGTCAGCCGCATTTTGTATGAAGACCGTGACATGCCAGACTTCAACGTTGACATGGATGTAACGATGCTGTTATATATGCTCGTTCCTCGACAATTGAGCTTTTCCTTTAATTCATCCTCCCCGTGCCCCATAACCAGTCAACATTTCCAACCGATCGACTAATTTCCTTTCCAATATGTCCTGGCCCAAGACCTATTCTGCTTTCAAGCGCAGTGGAGGACCTGTTCCTCAGACGCTGCAAGCTTCCGAGGAGTCTCTTCCAACTGAGCTTGGCGCCCATGACGTGTTGGTCAAGATCCACGCCGTGTCGTTGAACTTTCGCGATGCAGGAATTTTGCACGGCCGGTACCCAATTCCGGTTCAAGATGGCGGCATCCCTTGCTCAGACTGCGCTGCCGAGGTGATCGGAAAGGGATCAAGTGTGCAAGGGTTCGAGATTGGAGATCGTGTTGCGGCGATCCCTGACTACGGTAACCTCACTGGCCGCGATACTACCCCCATGACAGGGCCAGGCACGGACCAGGCTGGTGTTCTTCGCACGTATGCCGTCTTTGAGGATAACCTCTTGGTTCATCTGCCGAAGCATCTATCCTGGGAAGAGGTCAGTCAATGACAGTGGCGTTACCCTACCTGTTTGTCGCTAATAATGATCAAGGGTGCCTCGTTGGCTTGTGCAGGAGTAACTGCCTGGACTTCTCTAGACTCCGTGTCATCAGTGCCGGAGGGAGCCAGTGCTTTTTTCCAGGGTGAGAATGTTGCGGCTAAACATGACTTCCACCGCTAAGATTGTGATCCAGGAACCGGAGGAGTAAGCATGTGTGCGCTTCTGATATGTCTCGGCGCAGGTATTCAGCCTATTATTACGTCGTCCTCAGATGACAAGTTGAAGGCCATCCAAGCCCTTGATTCGAGAATCGAGACCATCAACTACAAGACGCACCCCAATCAGGCTGCAGAGGTCAAGCGCATCACGAACGGACGAGGCGTCGACTTTGTCATCAACAACACCGGTCCAGCGTCCATCATCAACGATATTGAACTGCTTTGCCCCAGGGGCGGTATCATCGCCATGGTCGGTTTCTTGGATGGTTTCAAGGCCGAATGGGACCCAAGTGCCATCATGGGCCTAATGTCCAAGCATGCGCGCCTGCAGTAAGTATCCTAAATATCCCGGCAAGGGTCAAGTGTAGCAGTCTACTCACAACTTACAGGGGAATCGCTATGGGCTCCAAGCGAGATTTCCAGGAGATGAATCGTTTCCTCGAGGACAAGAAGATCCACCTCACGCCGATTATTGATCGCGTGTTCCCCTTTGAGGAGACAAAGGCTGCCTTTGAGTACCTTTACGCAGGAAAGCACACGGGCAAGGTTGTAATCAAGATGTGAGACGATAGCAAACAGGTGCCTACGTTAATGAGGCAAGTCCAGCTTGCTTAAAGAGAGCATATTTAAGCTAAATACAATGTTAATAACCGGTTTATACTACCTACACTGCCCCATTGATGGAAGTCTTGTCTATGACTGGCACAAGTTATAGGAGAGCGGTCCTGAGACTTGAGTGGTCGTCATTGCTGTTGGCACCTTTAAATAAACCGCAGAGAATCAACAAAAAGGATACATTACATTCCACAACATTTTATTTCCCATTCTTTCTGACCATGCCTGGGCTAGGGGAAAGATCACTGGTGCCTGAGCATGGATCTTCCAGCTGCGGGCGCCGACCTCCACTAAAACAGGCCCCTCACAGCGCTAACACCGTACGGGACCCCTCATTCAGTGGACAGCTACAGTGGGAGTGCTCAGGGCCCCAGGTAGGCATCCCCCTGTAGCTCGATCTCGACGCATCTTGAACCTTTCAACATTCATCTATCGCAATGCCTCGAGGCAAGGAACTGACGCCATCGCAGCGCTCTCGCCTCTGTGAGCTGCGCAAGCAAGGCTACTCGTACTCCAAGATCCACGTCGCTTTCCCAAATATTCCCGTCAGCACCA
>JAAGWO010000258.1:0-75619 GCA_013266205.1 Fusarium decemcellulare
CATTTCTATCTCAAAGTTAATATTATCATTGAACGCCAATTGGGGAAGCTTACCTCGCCTGCCGGTGCAGCTTGGTCGTCTTTTGGAATCCTCGGTACTGACGGCCGGAATGGCGTCATGTGCGATCCAGCCACAGTGGGGACGGCATCTGAGAAAATGAAATGTTAGTAAGGTGCCACAGAACCAATAGGGACGAGCATGGATCATCACAGCTGAAATCCCTGCGCATGGAGCCACCCATCACTGAAAGGGAAATGCTCTACGTAGACCTTGCGTCCATGCGACGAACTGGGATCCCACGACAAGGAAATCGCGTGGCCGGTCACGTACCTTTCTTAAGGCGCTTGCTACGACGGCTACCGGGGTCACCGTCGTCTTTGCTAGCATCCGTGTCTTTCTTTGTCGAGTCGGAGGAACTTTCACAACTGAGCTGACGTTTCAGCGCTGTGGCCATGAGGCTCGACGCCCGGTTGTCCGGTGTGTTTTTTGCAGAAGAGCTAGGGCTGTCAAACCGCTTGGAATCGGGCGTGAAGCTTTTTGACTCGCCATTGGTGCTGCGATTGACACTGGTAAATCCGGAATTTACCGCCGTGAACCCCCCGGAATTGATTGCAGTAAACCCGCCAGATGTAGGTGCTGGTGTGCTTGTGGGTGGGGCGTCGGCCATAGGAGTGTCACGATCAGTCTCCTTTTTGACCCCATTGATACTGGCCTGTAGAGCATCTGAGGCATGTCTAGCAGGAGAATCGCCTCTGCCGCTCGCTGGAGTGTTGACATTTGATCGCTTGGCTGGCGTTGGCGCTGGACTCGGGGTCAATGGCCCCCCATATTCCTGCTCCAGTTGCTGATGCACTCCGGGTTTCGCGAGGCGCAAGTACTCCTCGTATGGGCAGAGCCATCGTTGGTATGAGTTTTTGAGCGACGTAGACAGGGATGACATGATCTTGCCGCTATATCCCAGGTCACGGCCAATTTCCGCCCATTTCTTGTGCTTGCAGACCTTTTCAAAGCCCCCTCGAGACTCGACAGCCTTCTTCAATCGGTAAAGATCGAGAGGTTTCTTGTCTACGTAAGGAAGACGATGCAGGTTGTTGCCGTGCTGCTTGTGAAATTTTGAGAGGCCATCAAGATAAGTCAGATTGGCGCGGGTACCTATGAGCCGGTCAGTTGAGATCTACATCGTGCGGATCAAATACAAGGGGGGACGTACTCCCTTCAACCGAGTTCAGCTCCTGTTTTCGGGTCCTAAAATGGAATTTCTACAACAAATTAGCTGAGTTCTACGAGCGACGCATCTCGCTCATGATATCCAACGGGCGACTTCGTGGGAGATGCGCCCGGGACACTGTGCAACGCCGGCGTACCTCGGTATCAATAGCAAATTCCGGGTTCCATGAATCCGGCGGGATAATCTTGCAGATGCCGTACTGCTTGGCCTCCGGTGTGATCTTGCGCATGTACTCAAAAGGATCCCGCCATTCCTCCTCTGTCGGGCGATAAGTGGGAGCCTCTTGAAGACCATGTGGACGACTCTGCTTGACCACGGGCTCTCGGATTGCGGTAGGTTGTCCGCGGCGCTCGACCGAGGTTAGGTCCAAGGGAGTGCTCGTCAGGGAGCTGAGAGGCGTTTGCGGGTTGATAGGATGGTAACCGTTGGAGTTGACCTTGGGTTTCGGTTTCGACGAGGAACCAGAGGCGCCGACGGCTGGCGAGCTTCGCGAACTCGCATTGGCGCTGTGGGAGCCTGACGCGGCGACAGCGCCGACAGTCGGTACTGATACCATGGTGGAAGCGAGAGTTTGAGTGGAAAGACGACGATGTAGAGCGAAACGTATCGAAGGCGTCGGTCGAGCGTTACGAGTGCGCGGCAGATGACGGCTTCATACTCGAGAAGGGGCCGTTGTCGTCAGTTGACCACCAGCATCGCAGGCTACCGGGATAGGTCCCAATCGCGGCGAGAACCAGGTGTATGCTTAAGGTATGAAGCGGGAGAAAGGAGCAGAAGGCGAAACGGGCGACCGAGCCGCAATTTCTGTGTCTGTGATGTCGAGGTTAATGTCAAAGGCCACATGTGGACGAGAAGGCGATTGGGTGGAAAGGGAGAGGGCGTGCGGATCAAGCATGAGCCAACTAACACGGGGAATATGATACTCACTCTTGTAACGGGGTATGGAAGAAATGTACGGTACAAAAACACACTGCCGACGACTAGTTGACTTGAAAACGAGAATATTCAAGTTCAATGGGACTCGTGGTGATGGCCAAGGGAACGAGTCATGCAGCCCGGCAGTGTGGAAGGTGGTGATGTTGGAAGAGCGAAAGAACAAAAGAGTGAGGAAGGAGTGGAGGGTGAAGGGTGTGAGTGGGAACTTGGGAAGGCGGGAATGGGTCGAGGGAATCCCAGATCTGGAGGCGCGAGCGTCGAGCCTACCTTACCTACATGGCACGCACGCACACAAAGACGAGGAAGGGTCGAGGGACGAGGGTGTGAGGGAAGCGGCAGGAGGTTCCTGGCAAGGCGCTGCGCCTAAGCTGGGACGGGAGGTACATCCATTAGCACTTGCTGGCGCCAGGTACAGAGGTACCTGCCGCCGAGCTGGGTGGCTGCCACAGGGCCCGTCGTCGCTGTCACGGCGGAAGGCCCGGTGGGTTCTCGGACCCGCAGCTGAAAGAGACGGCAGGAGGTTTCCAGAGCAGGAACGACGTCGAGAGGCGCTTTAGAGACGCTATTCTGCTCCATCTCGACATTTTCAACCTAGCTACCCTCTTGTATTACCAATTCCCCCTCTGTTGTTTGCCGTAGCGCTGAAAAACGCCGTCCTGATACAAGGACCCGAAGGCTCATGTGGCGGACCCACTGGAGACGACATCCGACCGGGCGTAAAACCCCATTACCGAGAGAGAGTACCCATCGACGGCGGCCATGCGCTACCCTAAGTCTTTCGCCAGGGAGACATGATTATGCGTCGTGAGGAGACGGGCTGTTGCGACTTTGTGATGCGACACATTCCTCGATACAGAGACCACAATCCCCCAGGGCTGACAGACATGCCGAGCCTTGCGACGATTCGCCGAAGGAGCCAGATAGCCAGGGAGGGCTGCCCCCACGATGCTTCTTCCAGCTTCTATCACCGAGCCTTGTGAGGGCTTGCCGGGATCGGCGAACGAGCAATGCATAGCACCGACGATATCTACGCTCCTGCGCTCAATAATTGATACCAGCGGAGACCGTTTCTGCATTGAAAACCGTCCGATCCCGCGTCGCGACAGAAACTTCCCACGGCCACGTCGTCATCGAGTCAAAGGCATCCAAATGCGGCGGAAGATGGGTGACATCGACGTCCAGTCACGCGCTGACAGGCATCATGAATATTCCTTGTCGACCTCACAGTTGTGTGGCTGGCATGTCCCGCTCGCCCAAAAAAAGACGGTGCCCCTAAAATTCTGAAGGGCACCCGCTGAAAAAAGGCCCGGCCCCAGAAAAACTCCAATCTGATATCGAACTCTGAGCGAGCAGGGGTTGGTTAATAATTGGCCGCTACCGAGCCAATCACGACGAGATGACGTTCAGCACAAAGACGCCGCTTCGCCCGGGGGCCTGGTCCGCGACTCAGGGCTCGCGGGGAACCCGGGGGCAGAGCAAAACGACGCGGCGAGCCTGACGAGATTGATGCTGTTGATGGCTCGACGTGATGAGATCAAGGCTGGACGTGGGCGAGTTGTAGCGTTGTTGCAGTGCATCCCTCGGCTTTGTGCTGATGTAATTTGGCTGCACCAGGAGGCAATACGTGCTCAGCCTGACTGGAATAATGCGCGACAAGGATGCCAGAACATCGTGTGAAGCTGACTACGACACTTCGTCTCACAATCACAGGGGAACGTCCACACCCGAAACATGGGACTTGAACTCAAGCAATGCACAGTAAAACAAAGAGAGGAATCATATTTAGCGGGTATCATAGCAGCCAACGCCCATATGCAACTCCAGGTCAAAGCACCAACACTCACAGCTCAGCCGCAGCCGCCTTTTTTGTCCGCCGTCGTTTCTTGAGTAACTTTTCCACTTCCTTGGGCCCTCGGACTCGGAGGGTCAGCTCCTTCATCATGTCGGCCCATTCGATCTCTCCGCCGCAGCCAGGACACGTGCATGACTTTGGTATTACGGTTCCTTCGTCTTCATCCCTAAGAGCGTGTTTACCCCAGCAGTCGAGATGGCCCATGGCTTCACATCCATCATTTGGACACATTGGTTGGAGCCCTTTGTTCGATTCCAATTCCTCGTGGCAATGGACACATTTTCCCTCTCTCTCGAACGACACAATGTTGTGTGCCTTCTCGACGTACTCTTTCATCGGGGCGTAGTCCACAGGTAGGGCGTGTATGCCCCAAGGCTCGGACGTTGGTCCTCGGAATTGAGGCTGTTTCGATAGCCCGAAGTCTGTGTGAATCTTCATGCCCTCTTTTGGTGATGCATCGGTCGATTTGAGCCAGTTATCCCAGGCCTTTTTGGAGTCTGGCGCAAAAAAGTGTAGGGTCAACGGCCACCGGGCAAAGCTAGGAACCTTGACAAGCAGATGGAGATTGGAAACCACCGACCGCAAACTGTGTATGGGTTTCCGAGGCTTGCCCTTTCTCTTTGCTTTTTGGGTTGTCTTGGTCAATCGCTCATCTGCCGGGATATGCATCGTCACATGTGGATTCGTCAGCGCCCACCTGCAGCAAGTCAGCAACCAACGTAACGGCCATGCAGTCAAGTACTCACTCAAATTTGAGAGCTGCGATCGAGCTCGGGAACCCAGTCACCAGGATGATGGGCTCCCATGGCCGCAACGTCTGTCGTGCTGTCCTCACAGCGCCTCCACGAGCTTCGCCATTGTGCTGCTTCAGACGTCGTGCAGGGTGGGGCGTAGAGCCTATGTAGATGGATGCATGGCGGACGCTAGAACGGAGAACATAGACCGCGTACAGGGCTGGATGGGGCCTGGCAAGTTGTGACATGCCTGCTGCAGGCGTGGAAGATGGTTCAGTGAGAATGTTTACAGACGTGAGTTGAGTTGGAGGGGTGATAGTGAGTGATGACTAATCACATCATGACCTCACTCAAACAGTTGGCATGATGGCGCAGGTTGAAGCAAATCACATTAACCCATTGCGAGACTCGTCTCTAGCATTCTACACGGCATGAATACAAGGTAAATTACACCACAACTCCAACCTACAGCAGACCCTGCTTCTGCAAATCATAGTACACCTTCTCGGGCATCACATTACCCTCTCCATCCTCCATCTGCACCACGCTGCCCTCGTCAACCTTGTTCCTCTTCTTCTCTCGTTGAATCTTGTCCCACAGCTTGAGCGCCTCGTCGATGCGTATGATGTCCCTGAACAGCGCTGTGTTGGTGATACCCAGGCACTTGAGGCCGTAGATGTGTCGGGCCTCGTTGAAGTGCTTGTCAAACGCCCGTCGTCCCATGTACACAAAGTTTCCACAGATTTCGCAGGGAAACTCGACGCCCAGGCCGTGAAGTCTGTACAGCCAGAAGGGAATAGGCTTGCCGTCCCAAGCGAGCGGGAGCTTGAGGGGGTTATAGATCTTCTCCTCGCCGTCCTCGTCCTCTCCCTCGCCCTCTTCGGCTACCTCCTGGGGAGCGTCAGAGACATTAAGGAGGTTCTCGAGCTCTTGCTGTCGTTCGCGCTCCGTCATGCCCTGCTTTCGCTCGACGTTGACACGCGTGTCGCTGCGTTCGGTGCTCATGGCGCTGGCCAGTCGCTTTACTCGGTACTCGCGGTCTGCCACGGCGCGCTCTTTTAGTCGTGTTGCTGATACGGTGCCATTTGTGGTTCCGTTCGAGGGGGCAGAGTCTTCCTCCTGGCGCTGCTTTCGCTGCTCGGCTGCTTTGATGTGTTTTCGTCCTGTCAAGTGGTTCTTGTAGACATTCTCATTCTTGAACTCTTTTTGGCAGTCCTCGCACCAGACAGCATCTGCTGTACTAGTCTCCTTTCCGGCACCGTTTGTTGCTGGGGTTTCTTTCTCCCAGCCCTGGAGCTCGTCCTTGTCCCACGCCGTCTCGAATTCTTGATCGAAGGATGTGAGAACCTTGTCCACGTTCTCCAAGGGTCTTGTTCGTCGCATAAAGCTCTCGAGATAGTCTGCTAGTTGACCAACATACTTGAAATACTGGTCAGTCAGCTTGTTGGGTCGGGTGACGCCGCCGTGGCCAGGAGCAAAGTTGTCAAAGGTCTCGAGATATTGCAGATACGTCAGACGCCTGACGTTGGGAAGGTTCAGATATGCTTCGTGGCAGGTATTTAGATCAAAGAATCGTCCATACGCCTCTTCTCCTGAGAAGAGCGAGTCGACGATGGATGGCATAGGCTCTCCATCGGTTGGCCGCTTGATCTTGTACCGTTGCTCCGAGTTTTCTGCCTGCTCATTGGGGTATCGTGCGTGGTGGTCGCGGACGTCTTTGAGCTGCTTGTAGAATTCCTCGAAAGGGTCGCCGGTACCGATCTGTTGGATCTCTTGTGATCGGACGCCGTTCTCGTCTTTGTAGATATCGAGGAGGTTGTTTGATTGGACCTGGATCTGATCTAGTAATTGAGAAATCTCGTGATCTCTGTTGAGGCGATCGCGAATCTAAAGACAGTCAGCTTCATGGGCGTTGATCAGCTGCGAAGAGTACTCACATGTTTGGGTTCATCGCGAATGCGATCCGCGACACCTTGTTCGAGGCGCTCTAGATCCTCATGGATATAGCGTTGCTCCTCGAGGACTAACATGTTGCCGTCTTCAACCAAGTCAACTCCTCAAAGCTTTATCGTCTACCGAAAAGCCTAGAATTGGGAGTCGTCGTAAAATTGGCAATGATGCGAAGGTCGATGAAGCTTGATGCTCCTGGTCAAAAAATTGCGGAGCCTCATCGGTCGCCAGTTTACAGTGGCGTTCAGGCGCGTGCTGGCGCACCGAAGTATTTCCGGCGCTGCGCGTGCTGTAAAACTCCAAAACTTTGTCCCCAGATCAACGCCCCAACTTCATCGCGAGAGCGTCATTCTTTATACCCAACAGAATCGCTTTTGAACCAACAGACGCAACCATGGCTGAAGGTGCTGGAGGAATTGACCGCAAGGCCGATGAGCGGATGGAGTTTTCCACCTCCAAGGAGGTTACGGTCCATCCGACTTTCGAGTCCATGTCACTGAAGGGTAGGCTGGCCAGGACAAGTGGTAAAAATGACAACTAACTCTTGGCAGAGAACCTTCTTCGTGGTATCTACGCCTACGGATACGAATCTCCCTCGGCCGTTCAGTCTCGAGCCATCGTTCAGGTCTGCAAGGGCCGCGACACCATCGCCCAGGCCCAGTCTGGTACTGGAAAGACGGCGACCTTCTCCATCAGCATGCTGCAGGTTATTGACACTGCGGTGCGAGAGACGCAGGCGCTGGTCCTTTCACCCACCCGAGAATTGGCGACTCAGATCCAGTCCGTTGTCATGGCACTGGGTGACTACATGAATGTGCAATGTCACGCCTGCATTGGAGGCACCAACGTTGGCGAAGATATCCGCAAGCTCGACTACGGCCAGCACATTGTGTCCGGCACTCCAGGCCGTGTGGCAGACATGATCCGACGACGACACCTTCGAACTCGACACATCAAGATGCTGGTGCTGGACGAAGCAGATGAGCTCCTTAATAAGGGTTTCCGAGAGCAAATCTACGACGTCTACAGATACCTCCCTCCTGCGACCCAGGTTGTGGTTGTCAGTGCCACTCTTCCCTACGATGTGCTCGACATGACGACCAAATTCATGACGGACCCCGTGCGCATTCTTGTCAAGCGTGACGAGTTGACCCTTGAAGGTCTCAAGCAGTACTTTATCGCCGTGGAGAAGGAGGACTGGAAGTTTGACACGTTGTGCGATCTCTACGACACCTTGACCATCACACAAGCTGTCATTTTCTGCAACACGCGCCGCAAGGTCGACTGGCTCACCGACAAGATGCGAGAGGCCAACTTTACCGTCAGCAGCATGCATGGTGACATGCCTCAGAAGGAGCGAGACAGCATTATGCAGGACTTTCGCCAGGGTAACAGCCGTGTGCTCATCTCTACCGACGTGTGGGCGCGTGGTATCGACGTGCAGCAGGTCAGCTTGGTCATCAACTACGACCTGCCGAGCAACCGTGAGAACTACATCCACCGTATCGGTCGTAGCGGTCGATTCGGTCGCAAGGGTGTTGCGATCAACTTTGTCACCACCGAGGATGTTCGCATTCTCCGAGACATTGAACGTGAGTTATCGAGGTGTAATGATGAACGATAAAGACTGACATTAGTAGTGTACTACTCGACCCAGATTGACGAGATGCCCATGAACGTCGCCGACCTCATCGCATAAGTTAATGGATGTTATGGGACCATAATGATATTTGTAGCCTAGCAATGGGTGTTGAAGAAAAGCCGCGTCAAGAGTGACGGCAAGATCGTGGAGGAAAGGGGCCTTGTACTGCATTAAGTGAGTACCCAAGACGCGCTTTGTCTAGCTCAAGCTGACCGCCTACAGGCAAAGACCAAATAAAACAGATTGTCCAAGAGACTGAAAATGCTGGGATATCCATTTGACCCCGTTGGAAGGGATATAGCGATGAATCAAAATTGGAGCCGGTTAGCATCCGGTGGTTTTTCAAAGTCGCCCGAACTTTCCTAATTGGGACCCCCATCTCGACAACCCGAAATGGGGTTTTGTCTAGTCTATCGATTACCAGGGTGCAGATCTTGCCCGATACTGCCCCTACTTTGCAAGCACTTCAAGTTCAATTGAGTCGTCAACTTAGACTAGTAGAACCCTTGAGACGTCAACTCCAAAATCGACTCAAAACCGCTTCTCCAGCCCCGACCATCAATTTGTTACGTGATGACGACGGCCGGGCCCCGTCTGGGAATGCGGCTTCTTCCCCACGGGGTAGCTAGATTGCAACACGATAACTGTTGCCAAGGATCAATGCTAGATTGGAGCCTGTGGAGAGCGGTCCACCAGCCAGCGACCGTGCGGACGACATTGTTTCTTGTCTAGGTCCGATGAAGACGTCCCAGCTTGGGTGTCGTTGCATTCGAGACCCTTGACTCTTCAGCCCTTCCATTCCACTGACAAGGTCTAGACTGGCACCCCAGATGTAAACTCAATCGCGATAAGAACGGCCTGACCATGTGAAACCGTGAGCTGATGATAACAATTCCTTGACAATAATCGAGATAATGAACGAATTCCCACTCTGTCGTATTCAGATCACCCGACATATCCGTGCTTGCTGATAAACAGCCCCCGAAGTGGAATCTATCCTGGAGTTGGTGATGAGCCGCAACCACTCTAAGGCTCCCCCGGTCCTGTGTCGAGGTGCACTAACCGCTTGTGGCAGCTATTTTGCAATCAGAGAATGCGGAGATCAGACTAGCCCCAGATCTGAGCAAACCCTGTCGGCGATATCACTGTGTAAGAGGTATTACAAAGGAAGAGATAACTGAGGAGATTTCTCAAATACGCAGGTATATGCGACACCGAGGACTACCGGCGGGCGAGGTGGCCGCCGGCCTGTTGTGATTTGTTGGCGTACTGCAGGTTGATGTCGGGAGATCTGAGACACCCTCACTTCCGTCAAGGGGGGCAAATCTTTTACTCTTTCCCCCCGCATACGCCCCAAGGACCTGGTCCGAGTGTGTCTTAGTCTCGGAGGAGGTAAATAACGGCGTGTAAGATAAAAGACGGCAGACATCCCCCAGCAATTTGGCAACTCATCGCCCCTTCGAACGACTTACACCCTCTGCCAGAGAATGCACACAACCCTCAGCAACACTGCACGCCCAACACCGCTCGAGTCGTCCTCCGGAGTGCCATGGAGAAACAACCGATGAACCAGGCCGAGCGCGATGCTCTCGACCTCGCCGCCTTTGGTCATGCCGAGACACTCACACGCAAGTTTAGTATGCTGAGCATGCTGTCACTGGCCTTTTGTGTCCTCGGCACATGGGCTGTCTGCGCGCAGGGTTTGGCCACTGCCATTGAGAATGGCGGACCTATTAGCTGTCTCTGGGGATTGGTCCTGGTTACGCTGTGCAATACTTGTATTGCCATGTCGTTGGGTGAGTTGTGCAGTAGCATGCCGACCGCGCTCGGTCAGGCGTTCTGGGTATCGCAGCTTTGGAGGACCCCGACCGGACGATTCACTTCATACATGACGGCTTTTCTCAACTGCTTTGGGTGGTGGGCATTAAGTGCGTCGCAAACTGCGTTCATGGCTGAGTTCTGCTTGTCCATGAAGCTCATGTTCGACCCAGAGTGGACGGGTATGGACAAGGGATGGGTGCTCTTCCTGGTGTACACGGGCATCAACATCCTCTTCACCTTTGTCAACTACGTTGGCTGCCGATCCGAGAAGTTCCTTCCCTACTTCAACAACTTTGTGGCCGTCGGTTTCGTCGGATTGTTTGTCACCTTTTGTCTCGCCCTCCCCATCTCGGTCGGTACAAAATCCACCCTCGAATACCAATCAGCCAAGTTTGTCTTTGGAACTTGGGTCAATGAAACAGGTTGGAGCGATGGTGTCGTTTGGTTTTTGGGCCTTGTGCAGGCTGCGTATGCTCTTACGGCGTTTGACTCTGTTCTTCACATGGTTGAGGAACTACCCGCTCCACGACGCAATGCACCAAGGACTATGGTCTTGGCTGTCGTTCTGGGTGCTCTTTCGGGTTTCATCTTCTTAGTGGCCTGTCTCTTTTGCATTCAGGACCTCTCTGCAGTGTTGGATCCGGCTTCGGGCTTTCCTTTTATCGAACTCGTTCAGAGCACGATTGGTCTCAAGGGGGCTGCGGCTTTGATTGCTCTTTTTATCTTTAACGGCTTTGGTCAGGGCATTTCGGTCTTGACTTCGGCGTCGAGATTGACTTGGAGTTTTGCTCGAGACCGTGGACTGCCATATGGAGACTACTTCTCCTATGTCGACCCCTATTGGCAAGTTCCCGGCCGGTCGTTGATTCTTCAGGGGGTCATCATCAACCTTGTCGGACTCTTGTACCTCTTCTCCAGCACGACTCTCGAAGCCATCCTAAGCGTTAGTACCATCGCTCTGACAATTTCATACGCCATCCCGATCGGCGTCTTACTCGCCGTGGGTCGGAATAAGCTACCCTCGGGTGGAGAATTCGGCCTCGGCAGGTTTGGACCTACGCTCAACGCGGTTTCCATCATCTACGCCGCCATTACAACAGTATTCTTCTTCTTTCCGGGCACGCCGAAGCCTACACCTGGGTATATGAACTACGCTATTGCCGTGTTTGGAATTATGCTTATCATTGCTCTTGGGTTCTGGGTTGTCAAGGGGCGTAAGTCATTTTTGCAGATTGAGGGGTTGTCTGAGGATGTGCTTTATGCTCAGGAGCAGGATATTCAGCCGAAGACTGCTGAAACTCGGGAGAAGAGTTGAAGTGAGGGACCTGTAAGGGGAAGTGTCTGGATTATTGTAGAGAGGAATTATTTTCAAACAAGCAACTTGTCTTAACGATTCAACCTTCCATTTTGTCAGTGATGCCCTGACATGAGTAATCTCAACAAAGATGCATAGTTATTTATTTAAAGGTGATGTTCAGCTTATCAGGTTCCCCGCCTTCACTTTAGTCGCAGTAATGAGGCTTCTTTCCACTAAACGTTGTTATTTTATCTTGCGGGTGTAGCTCACTCATTCCCGCCCTGGAAGAGAACACCACGCACCAAACCAGCTCATGTTTACCTAAGTCTAAGTGGAGTTTGGGGGATATCAGCTCTATTTATTGAAGGCTTTAGATTAGACATGCCTATTACAAGAGGATCTGCTATCTAATGCTGCGTAGACCATGACTTACGGGAAATAGCATGATATAGTAAAATCTGAGCATGAAACAATGGTCAATCTCGACTATGCGTCTTTATGTGATACGATACCCCCCCTACAGGTTCAGAACATATACAAAGCAACCAGATTCATACAATCAATCGATGTCATTAAAAACCACAACTCTCCGTCTCCCACGTCGATGTATCCTCCGAGTCCTCCTCATATGAGTCTGTAAATGCTTTTTCGCTCAGAGCATCGCTGTAGTCATCCGACTCTTCGTCGTAGTAGTCGGTGAAACTTTGATCGCTTGAAGCATCACTGTCTGAATCCACAGTCTCCCCATTCATCTTCCTGCGCACTTGGCCCAGCTCTTCAAATGTCTCGTCGTATTCTTCTTGGATAATTTCCATAACAATTTCCCACCTCTCATCTTTGACATAACCGCCTATACTTCGATACCACTTAAAATCGTCTGGCCGATTACCTGCGTCGCTTTTGTTGATCAATGTGGCAATGTGCTGGCTTGACGCCGACGCGTCTCCTTTTTCTGCAGCAAGAAGAAGCCGCTTAAGGGTTGACATGTGCCGTAGTAGGTGGTGAAACAGCAAGTCAAAGTAGAGGGCACGAAAAGCCTTCTGTTCCTCAGGGCTCGGGCGACGTCCATAGTTGATTAGAAGTAAGTGATCTGCCTCTGAACACCGCGCTAGCAAGTCCAATGAGGTGCGGTTGCTCGTGTTTTCGAGCTTAGGGTCAAGGTCTGTGAGGTGTTGGCTGGCAAGATAGCTCAGGGTGTCGACGTTGGCATCACGAGCGGCATGGTGCAGAATATTTTGTGAGTAGTCAGATATAGTGCTCAGCGATGCCCCTGCATCAACAAGAGCACGCAAGACTGGCAGGTTGTTGTTGCTCACTGCTTTAAATGCTGGTGTGTGGCCCGCTTCGTCTCGTGCATCCAGATGGGCGTGCCTGTTCTGAAGAAGGCAAATGATTTCGCGGGCTGCCTGCTGGTCGGGTTTGCCGCGTGCAAGCGCATGCAATGGAACCTGCTTAGATTCGTCTTGCTTTTCGGCAGACGCACCTGCCTCCAGCAGCATGCGCACGCACTCAGGAGAAGCCTCTTTCATAGCCTCGTGCAGCGCAGTCGAACCGTTATCGTCTCTCTGGTTTATCTGGCGGCGGCACTCTCCATACTCTAGTAGTAGCTGAACCATTTCCACTCCTCCGAGTGATGCAGCCACGATAAGCGGAGTGTTGCCTTTCCAATCTCGTCGGTTGATATCAGCCCCGGCTTCAATCAACTGCTTGAGTACCGATGCATTATTGAGATATACCGCTTGATGGATCGGAGCATGACCTATGTCGTCAAACTCGTCGATGGCCCACGGCTGCTCTTTCAGTGCTTCTATGATTCTAGCCCCCCTAAACACGGCTCTGTGAACCTTGGTTTGGCCCACAACCTGGTTCATTTCTGCAAATGACCTCGCTTTTGTAAGTAATGAATTTACAGGCTTATCTTCTTCTAACTCCGGCTTGACTGTGATATTCCCCGAGATCTGGTAGGCGACGCGACTAGGAAAGGCTTAGTAATTTTCTCTGCCTCGTTTCCCTGGATAATGGCACCAAACCTGGGTAGTCCTTGTTGAGGTAGCAGGTTATCCCACAACTCAAGCAGGATTCCAAGACTTTCATAGTGTTCTAAGAGGATCGCAAACTGAATCAAACATAGTAAGTTCTGTGCCCACAATCCAGGGACCAATGGTCTCCCATAAACCTACCTCAATCAAGCCTATGCCATGTGGATTCCTATCGTCTGGGAAAAGCACTAGTCCCTCCTTAATTTCGTCTCGGAATACTGATGGAACTTCCATTATGGTCCAAATATCATTTGCATATGATAAAGTCCTCGAAGGGCGCAGTGAACACGTCAAGCTCGGCCCCTGGCATGCTTGAAAAGCGAGCACTCCGGTCCAAAGCCATCTGGGAAGCTGGTATTCAAGTTCAACTCCGGCGTTTGTTCCGCACTTTATCCTGCAAGAGCCCTCGGCTGCGTTGTATTTGACGAGCCATGAGCCAAGAAGCGGCCGTATCCACGCACCGCTGTTGTATTGCCGACTCCAGTGACAGCGGCATTGGCAGTCCCTCTCACATCTGCGAGACCCAAGGGGTTGTATCGTTGTCACTTTGACAAGGCTCTCTTGTTTGATGCGAGTAGTACCGCGATTCCTATCTCCTGTGACGGAAAGTTTTCGAACCTCAGTTACTTCCAATGTCTCGGTTGTTGAATCATCAGAGCTGTCACTCCCGGGTGCATGTTGCCCCAACGAGGGTTCCGAAGTTCGAATAGGACTAAGATGGGAACTCTCTAATAGTTTAGGCGAGTTTTGAGGCTTTCCCTGGGTCGCTAATACATGAGAAATCACATGCTGTGTCACCGAGTGAAGCAGCCTAACTTATTGTTAGCTTGAAGGCAAAGGGCACGCACATCCAGATACCTACACTTCTTGTCGCACGTCAATCCTTTCGACCATTGATGAAACTCTGAATGTGACAGCTGTGTGTAGGTTTGCTTTGGTTGTCTGAGCTTGCCTCTGGAGCTCCTCAATCTTCTTTGCTTCAAAAGCCCATTGTATCTTGTTCGTTATCCTCTTGGGATCATGCCACTTGCGCGGGTGCTGGTATTTTGCCACAACACGATTGAGCTCTTGAAGAATTTCCTCCAGCTCTCGAGTCGCCAAAGCAACAGATGGATGTTCTTGCGGTGGTGTTTCGGGCGAGTGTGAGGGCTGGTTTGTTTGTCGCTTGGCATCCTGAATAAACCCGTTAATAGTAACGACCTGTTCTACATTAGCCATTTGACCCAGATTAACCACATGGGAGAGCTCACTTCTCGTTTCAGGCCATCGCATTGCTTCTGGATCTCGCGAATCTCTCGTAGAAGGTTGACGGCCTTGATGGTCCCGTTGACGGCTTGCGCTAGGGCGATGGAGCTCGCGATAGCTCCCAGGATCTCCAGCCCGGACATGCTGGTATTGTCTGTCGCAGACTCGGCTCGAAAAGATCACTTCATTCCTCCCAAAAAGACGTCGAGGTTGACCAGAAGATGAAGATGACAAGAGAAGATGGGCGGGGTTGATCGATCTGGCTGATCATCTACTCAGAGCCTCGTCAGGCTGTGTCGGCACCAATGCCAAGATTACCGCGCAAGGGTCACATAAAAAGCGCCTCCGTATGCAAGAAGCTCCAATCAATTGCCGCCTCGTTGGAAGTGCAGCCAGAGCTGAAATACAGCCCGGCCAACAAGAGTCGGCACAGCGGACTGCGCCCAGCACAGCCCAGCGCAAATGATACACTTGACTATGAGGCTATGCAATACCCCGTTAGAACGCGCGACGACTGGACGATGACTTAACACAGGGCATCCTTTTATATGGCGACAGGCTTGCCACAAGCCCCAAGAGCCGTATAATAAAACATATATACTTCTGGGCATTTCTGCCAAATCTTGTTTGCCCTTTCCATTCATCGCATCACTTGAACTTGTCTTCCCCCATAGGCCTGTCATATCTCTCGACTAGGGTGTTGCGTTGTAGCGCCGTTTATTGTGTAGTGAGAAAGCATGAGAGGTGAACGTCAAGCGGTATTGCTAACCTCTCGGACGGCCACCAAGCCATATCATGTGTTATGCCATGTCTTTTAGAATGCGAATATACCAACAAAAGAGTGCGACGTTTTATTTGTACCCGATTTGCGTTTTCACATCTTCCAGGGTACTCAGGCTACCCCTACGAGCGAAACCGGTGTTTGGTTTCTTGAATAGACTTGAAAGAGGCTCTCAACTCTAGGGTCTTGTGTCTGTAGAAACTACGCAACAGCTAAGAGGCAGATCTACCTGACTTAGTACGAGGTTCAAAAGCTCTAGCGACTGCCAGTACTCGAAATTCATATACGGGATGTTTTTGGGTCGAGCAGCAGGTGTATGCATACAGATCCGGCATATCCCATAAGCCGCCACGGCCCTCCAATGCATCATTTGCCCTAATGTTATGCGTAGGTTTAGTACAGTCTCAAGGACACTTATCGCTGCTATTACCTAACACTATCAAGACTTTCCTCTTGAACAAATATTGGTCTTAGGTAACGTACCATCTTTATTATGGTTACAATTAGTTTGCATATTTTTGAGATACCACATCGGGCGGTTGTGACTCTTATGGAATACCCAGTTCTCTAAATATGCAAAGGATGGTGTTCCGCTGTTGATAGGTAACCCCCACGCGCATCGCATACCACACTATGCTGTCTGTCAAAAGACACAACACGTGCCCGCCGCCCCGACTTACACTTTCACAGATCAATAGAGCCTAAAATCCCAGATTTGTAAGATATATGGCCATACGGAATAGTCAATACCGCCAATCAAAGAGGAGCCGAGGAGGGGTCAACAGACTAAAGTCGGAGTTCGGCCCGGCAAACACGAGCTCAAGACCCCGGAAAGGCAACTAGTCCGAGAAGCTACAACTTTTGACAGCAATAGTGCATCTGGTTCAAGACTATTCTTTAGCCTAAAGGCATTAAACTCTGGCCGGTTACAACCTTGAGATGCTTCAATTGAGGGGGATCGTCAGATTACCGGGTAATGGTTTAAGAGGTCGTGAATAAGAGGACCGGTATCACCATGGAGCTTTTGCTTCGGTGACTCTTGTAAGGCATCAACATGTTGTTCATGGAGATTCTTGGCCTGCTTTGGCTCATGTTGGCTGCTCCGACTTACGGCTATCCCAACCCGGACAAGAGTTATACCAACCCGATCCTTCCGGGATGGAACTCGGACCCTAGCTGCACATTTGTCAAGGAACTAGACAATACCTTCTTCTGCACCACATCATCGTTCCTCGCATTTCCTGGTGTTCCTGTGTACGCAAGTAAGGATCTTGTCAACTGGAGACTTGCGAGCAATGCCCTCACACGCCCGGAGCAACTCCCCGAGCTCTCCTTCAAGGGCCAGCAGAGCGAGGGTATCTGGGCATCCACCATTCGCTACCACGAAGGCGTCCTTTACCTCATCACTTCCTACGTCACTTGGTCTCCGTGGGGTCCCAAGATTCTCCTCTTCCGCACCACAGACCCTTATGATGACTCGGCGTGGGAGGGACCTCTGCGTGTAGAGAATCCAGGCAACGACATTGATCCGGATCTCTTCTGGGACAAGAATGGAAAGACGTACATGTCTGTTGCTGCCGGAATCTATATCAGCGAGGTTGATCTCGACACGGGAGCTGCAAAGGAGCCGATCAAGGTGTGGAACGGCACGGGTGACCGAAACCCAGAGGGCCCTCACATCTACGCAAAAGACGGCTACTATTATCTTCTGATCGGGGAGGGTGGAACTGAGACGAATCACTCTGTCACAATTGCCCGTTCAAAGTCAATTGAAGGACCTTACGAGGGCAATCCTGCAAACCCCATCTTGACAGCCAAGAACACCGATGAGTACTTTCAGACTGTCGGACACGCAGACTTGTTCCAAGATGCGTCAGGCAATTGGTGGGCAGTAGCGTTAGCTACACGGTCAGGTCCAGAGTGGGAGATATATCCCATGGGAAGAGAAAGTGTTCTCGTGCCCGCGAAATGGGAGAAAGGGAAGTGGCCTGTTCTCGAAATGGTACGCGGGAAAATGTCTGGGCCCTTGCCAAAGAAGAATACCAGGATTCCCGGCAACGGCCATTGGATCAATGAGCCAGACAGGGTAGACTTCAGACCGGGATCGAGTCTACCAAAGCACTTTAGCTTTTGGCGTCCTCCCAAGACATCTCTGTTTGAGGTGTCTCCGCGAGGTCATGCCAACAGTCTGCGCATTTCCCCTTCAAGAGTCAATCTGACTGCGGATGACGACTTTGACACAAAAGAGGATGGATTAGCTTTTGTCTTTCGAAAGCAGTCGAGCACCATCTTCTCTTACAGTGTCGACGTATCATTCGAACCCAAGGTGGCAGACGAGGAGGCTGGTATTACTGTGTTCCTGACGCAGTTTCAACACATTGATCTCGGCATTGTCAACTTAGCCAAGGACAAAGGGAAAGCAGTTCCAACGCTCAGATTCCAAGTCGAGGCATCAGGAAAACCTGGTGAGCCTGTACCAAAGGCAAAGGAGGTTGCCATTCCAAAGTCTTGGCTAGGAAAGCCAATCCGTCTCACTGCCAGAGCCAAGAGCAGCACAACATACGTTCTGTCAGCGGCTCTAGCATCGAACCCAAAGAGTGAAAAGGTTCTTGGAGAGGCCAGTGCTTCGATCGTCTCTGGGGGTTCTGGTCCGTTCACAGGTAAGCTTCTCATTTGATGTCACAGGAAGAGTATTGACCATCAACAGGTACCGTGGTCGGTGCGTATGCTACAAGCAACGGTGGCAAAGGAAAGACACCGGCCTACTTTAGTCGATGGAGGTACACGTCTCTTGGCCAGGAAATTGCAGAGGGCGAGATTATTCCCGTCTGAGTTGACAAGTGAAGGTCTCATGGTCACTGCGCAAACCCAATCTGATAGTTCATCGTTGCCGGACTGGTGCGACGATTGGAAGTGGGATTAAGCTTGCATCCGGAAGTTTAACAAGGATCACATTGCATGCAAATCCACATTGTGTAGATTTCTTCAAGTGGCGATTGCATCGTAAACTAACAACTTGGCGATGAGTAGTCTCACATGTGGTTTACCCTGAACACACAAAATATGCCATCTGCGTCAGCCACGGAACAAGCCGAGATCAAAATATCACAGCAGTCTCTTAGCTTAGACGTCATCGAGTAATTGTTTCTTGTCAGGCTGTCTTGGTGTTGATTCTTTACCGCTGTTTCATGTTACACTCGCATCCGCTTTCAGCCATGTTTCAAGCCTCACTTACTCAAGAAGAGAAACATGAGCCCGACAACTGTGTCATTCACGCCTTTACACGCTAGACAGTAGATAAGGATGTCTCTAATAACACGACAAGAAGGCGGTAAGAAAATGAGGCCATCTGCATGATCACAAGGCTTACTCTGTTTCAGCCGCCGCATCTCACCCGAAAAAGACCAAGTTCTCGGCCTCGAATGATCCGACGAATAGATCTTTGGGAACTAGGCAAGCCATTATCAGGAACTGCCCGTTTGATGGCCACAGCACTTGTGTGTGTGCGGTTACATGCTTTCCGACGATCTGCGTCAGCCCCAAAGCCACCTCGGAGCTAGCCCGTGTGTGGTTTCTAGAAGACGGTCTCGTTCTAAGCAGTGGCAGTTCGTGTTCTGAAACGGAAGCGAGAAGTCTAAATTGACAAGAACGGGTTAGGTTACCGGCTCTGTGGTCAAAATGCTGTCGCGATGTAACGACGCGAACCCAGCGAACCCGTCGGGGCAGTTCTGTTTCTGGCCGTAGGCTGAAACGGCGGAGAAGCCTTGGAGATGCAAGTCCCTCGGGACACTACGACGTAGGCGGTCCAGTCGGTTTCCTGTGGCTCCTAGGTTCGCGCAGAGGTTGGATTCGATAATGATACCAGTACAGCAGTGCAACCCGGCATGGCATCATAATGTGCTGCCGGTAAATAGGCGAGGCCTGAGTGCACAGATACTATGACAATGGGCAGGGAAGGCCGTGGCAGGTCATGGCAAGCAGGGTTCCTGGATGACAAGCTACCTTACATATGCGTACGAGCGGCACGCAAAGGCCCCGAAACGTGGAAAAACGTGGGAGCCAGCAGGGGGTGATAAGATTGTTGCCTTTGGACCCTGAAAGACAGTGTCATTTCTTGTTCTCGCGGCCTTTCTTTTGCTCAGATCATGGCCGTTCCGCCCTGGGCTTGGCAGCGAGGGCACTAGATCTGTCTGCCCTTCCAGCCGGGCATCCTCTGCATGGGGCCCCAGAGCTGGAGAATGCAAGAGTCATGCAGGACAATGGCTGTCCAAATTCCGGGGCACAGCTACGACTCGGCGGTGGTGTCCAGGGCAGGCCTAGCGAAACCTAACGGGACAAAGGCCGACGCCACTAGATGGAACGGTAGCCAAGCAAGGCGAGCACCCAGAGACCGGGTTCTGGTGAGGGTTTTTTCCGCCCAGGCCAGCGGGTGAAGAGCCAAAGAGTTGCCATGTGGGATTGGAAGGGTATGATGAAAGGGGACCCGGCGGGTATGGCGGGTGGCCGAGCCGGTAGCAGGGGACCAGCCATGGGGGACTTTGCGAGAGGCAGTAATTAGGCCTGGTGCAACCTATGAAAACAGCGCAGCTTCATATTGGACTCTATATTGTTTATTTGCTGCTCGGCTTTTGGGCGAGATCCAATATGGACAAGACGCTGCTTAGATGCAACCCATATGCCTTGGTCCGTGATGATCGCAATGGCGCGGAACTCGACATGCAAGATTGAGTGGCTCTAATCACAGACGCCAAGCCGCCGTCTTGGCGGGTTAAAAGCCACACGCGCAAACGACGAGATGAGGACAGAGACAAAAGTGCCGGAATAACATAACGTGCCAAACTCTCAGTTATGAAGGAGCTGTTTGCTCATCCTTCGGACAGTCGGGGCTGCAGAGCATTCCGGCGGAATACTCAACGTCGCTTTCCAGAAACTCCATGGCACCCTTCCATCCAGACGTGCCCCTACTAATCTCTCCCTCTCATCCTGGGCACCCGGATCAACCCAACAACAGGCTAGACCGTCAAAACCATTGGCAAA
Source organism: Fusarium decemcellulare (assembly GCA_013266205.1). Classification (NCBI taxonomy): domain Eukaryota; kingdom Fungi; phylum Ascomycota; class Sordariomycetes; order Hypocreales; family Nectriaceae; genus Fusarium; species Fusarium decemcellulare. The sequence continues at coordinate 20,563 of JAAGWO010000258.1, forward strand.
CCATGCAATCCTATGGCCTCCTCCCTACTAAGGACTCCGCTTGAGAGGAACCGTGGCCGGGATGAGGCCCTGGAGCTCAGGACCCGGTCAGGGCCCCAAAACGGCCTGGGTCCGCCGGGGGAAGACGATCCGGGCCGATGCTTCCAGGGGCCGGAGCCAGCTGCGGTCCCAAGCGTCTTTGTTCCATTGTCAACGAGGAAGGTTCTTTTGCTTCTGTTAGGTACAAGGTGGATACTGTGAGCAAACCGCGATGACGGGATCGACGATGGTGCAGATGTTTACATTGCAGATATCCAGAGGATATATCGCATGCATAGTAGATTCGGTGTGTGTCAACAAACCGGCAGAGCCCAACCCTCGGGCCAATTTCTCTACCCGAGCATCTCTCTACCCGAGCAGCAGCCTAATCTACACGAGAAGAGCCAAAAGAGTTAAGGCGGCAGAAACTCAGGCGACAATGTCATCGGCCGGTGCTCGTGCGCTGCGGGTGAGGCGCGGATGGCGGGTGGATGGGCGATGCACAACATTTGAAAGACCTCAGCACAGACTCTTAACGCTGGCGCTATTATGCTGGCGAACGGGGGTGTAGGCAATGTTGGGAATCAAGAGAAGCCCGATGGAAGAGCAGACGGTTGGTGGATGAGCGAGAGAGTGAACCTGGTCTGTTTACCCCTGACTTATTTAGTCTCGGTAGACTTGCTGGGTAGGTTATTTAGCTGGGTAACCTTGGCGCATCCGGTAGAGTCCCAAGGTGCAATCATATCAGGGCCCCCCGACCGTAGGCTATTGATTTTGTGTCGAGACGCGCGATTGTCGCTGGCCCGTGCCTGTTGATCAGCGACGGGAGCAGGCTATGCAAAGCAGAGGGACCCCGGGGAATATGAGGACGGGGATCGACGATGACAAGTCGATCATTTGGAACGATTCGCTTCATAACCCGATGAGTGTGTTCGAGTCAGCAGAAGCCTTCTTGATATAGATTTACTCCAACCCGTAACCAAGTTGAGTGTCTTGTGCCCAACTCGCGCACCCTCTCGGAGGCTCGGATCTAACCCCCGGATCAGGCCCCATGCAAGCTGCCAGGGGGATTTGATGTGACAAGTGTGATGGTGCCTGGCGGGCTTGCATAGAATCGTGCACATGTACAAGTACCGTAGCATCCAAGCCCTGACAGGGCCGACAGAGTTTGTGTGGGTGGTATTAAGGCTGACTCGGGGCTTCATGTCAGGATGGCCACAGCCTACGAAAGAAATAGTGCGCGAGCAGCAGCATGATGGCATCTTTCGGCATGTCGACCTTCCGTAAAGGTTATGAGCCGACAAGGAATTATGATTGACATTGTGCGGCCGCGAGTCATTTGTTGGTAACGGGTGCACCTTGTCATGATTGCTTGTTCTTGATCAATCTCGATCAGACAACAGGTTGCTCTGCTCATCTTGGTGAAACCGGCACTTTATCAATAACAACAACAACAAGACGATAATATCCTGTCTCATATTCACTCTTTCCGGCCGGCACTGTCTCTGATTGCCACGTGCGATTCCGTCTCCATCCCATGCATCTCGAGATTGGAGTGGGCCCAGCTGGAGCTTGGCTCCCGACCGTCTGTGAGCAAAGAAGCAAAAATGCAGGTTTGAGCAGTGCGGTAGAGGCAAGAGATGGAGGTTGCGGACAATGACATGTCGGTTTTCTTGGGCAGGTACGCATGTTATATAGATTGCTGTGATATATCATGACCATGATATTGGGTGCTCGTTTCGGTCTAGACCTGAGAATTCTGCTTCGGGCGGTTCCTTCTCACCGAGCTCTTGCCTCGCCAAAAATCGGCTCATGATTGTGACTTACACCTTCGAGATTGGACGTCGTTGCTTTTTTCTCGGCACTTGCTTTTTGCACCACAGTCGCTTTTCACACCATCTTTTTCTTTTGCTTGGCCGTTTGCTGTTATCGTTTCTTTTTCTTGTACTCTGCCGTCTTCTGCTTGTTCCCGTGCCTACCTGAGCGGCTGGGGCCCGTCTCCTTTTAGCCCCCAAGGATTGCTTGATTGCTCCCTCGCTTGCATTCTGGTCCCCAGCGACGACGCCTCTTCTCCGCTGCTCGCATCGATCCATTGTGGAGTTGGCCTCGTTCGACAGAGTGGACTTGACGCCGCACACGAAGAGGAATTGTCTCGCTTTTACAGAGTCCGGAGTGTACGGGATATCGCCCTCTTGCTTCGTCTCGCTTGGTGCCGATCCCGACCGCGGCAGTCTACCAAACAGACACATAACAAACCTTGAATGCCAGCTGCCGCGCTGGCGGGCTCTCGCTAGCTGCGGTCCTCTCCCCTTCTCTCGGGCCCGGCTACCCTGACTGGCTCCCCTAGACTCGGCCGTGTTAGCATCGCGTCTCTGGGACTGGTCCGTCCCCCGCTAGTAACCCAGGCGCCGCCAGCTGTGCTGCCTTGTGCAATGTACTGAGACCCTTTGCAGCTTGTCATGAACATTTCCCTGACTCGCCGTCCTCATTTCCGTCTCCGCACTCGTCGTCCTTGGGGGAGACCATCTCCAATAGTCGGGTCGCCCTGATTTGGCGGCAGAGTTCCCATTGAACAAGGCTGCCCGTTCGACAGCGCCGCCCGTAGACCAAAAATTGGTCATCTTGGTCCTCCAAAAAGTGTCCAGCCTTTTGGCTTCATCGCTCGTTTCAAGCCCAAGCCCGAAACCAACAGCGTCAGTGGCAGCCTCGTTGACCCGATACGCGTCATTGGCTAACAAAACGCCTGACGCTACGAGACAAGAGCTGTGAATTCATAAAGCAATCAGGGTGACAACCATCAACAGCAAACAGTGCCTTTCCTCTTCATAACACCCCAGGTCAGGTCTTTCTTGGCGGAGATACGTACCCTTCTAGCTTCACGAGCCTCCCGTCCCCAGCAGACCAACCAGCAGCTCAGGAACCTTGCCTGCAGCTTTGCGGCTCGAAAAATAACCCGCCAAAAACAACGGAGCAAAGGCAGAACAGGCAAGCCAAGAGACTACCGCGCCTTTGACTCGCCGACCATCACTTGTCAGTACGACAAGTGACGACAACACAAGCTCTTGACATTCAGGCCAGCACGGTGCGCACCTACGCACAGAGCTCATCGCTGCACACTGCACGCTACACACACAGCAGCCAGCCGCAGACACCAAGTGCCCTGTAGCGACCAGCACCCACCAGCCCGTCAGCCATCCTCCAACATCCTTGCGGATCCCCTGCTCCCTGGGCGTGATCGTCGACGGACCACGCGCCTTTCACGCCTCCAGGGGCCCTAGACGACGCTCGGGCGCCCCCCAAGGTCTCGTCGCCCATCGCCTGGACCGCTGTTGGGCCTAGCTTCAACCCCCGAACCCCCGCAGAGGAGTCGAGGGTCTGCCCCCCCTGACGCCTCTTTTGCTCGTCCTCGACGTCGCGACTCTCTACGGGTGGAACCGCCTCAGTGCCTCTGCTCATCTGCTCCGAAATCCCCAAGTCCCCAGGCCTGGGCCCTAGTCAGGTCAGTTCACTTTCAGTTGGCTCTTGGGTCCCTCAAAAGCGCCGCGCCCCGTCTTCGACCCCCATCCCCCTTCCCTCCTGTTTACTGTTCTTGTCTTGATTTCTGCTTTTGCCTGAGGCTCAGCGAGGTACTGAAACCATTCAATCACAGTCGGCAGAGCTCAATTGTCGCTCTCCCTTGCATCGCCGGCACGAGGACAACGCCTGCGCATCCCGCGCATGCTGCTCGTCGAATAGCTGCTCGCTTCGTCCCGACCCTCGACGCACGACGCTCGTACCTCCCCCGTCTCGCTGCTCGCGCGCCCACGGACCCTTCCCCTCCAGTCCAAGACCGTCCTGTCCAGAGGCCCCACCTCCCCCGAAGGCCTCAGCTTCTCGTCTGGTCTCTTATCAGCCCAGACCAAGCACTCGACACCATCTGCAATTCTCTCGCACATTCGCCCAACAAACTGTGCAACCACTTTTTCCGTACCGCCCGCCAAGATGGGCCTCTTTTCGCGCAAAGACAAGACGCCGAAAGGCGAGCAGCCCATCAACACCTCGAACTCGAATGTTAGCGTCAACTCGCACTCGTCGAGCCTGAGGTCCCCTCCAGGTGCCTCGCGTAACCCGCTCAATCGAACTTCGGCTGCTAGCAATTCCCCCGGGACTCCAATGAGCCCAATGTCACCTGTGAAGCTCCCCAAGATCGACCTCCCCCGACCTCCGGACCCTCAGCTTGACCCCGCCGGTTACCTGCGAAGTCTGGGAGCTGTGAGGGAGCGAAGCAAGATTGTCACAGACAAGGCTCTGCGGAACGAACTCCGGCATTTTGACGTTGATATGAGCAAGTTTCCCGACGTGGTCACATTTGTCACTGGAATTATCAAGGTACGTGGGATTTGTGCAAGCTGCGCATACGACAATCTGGAGATTTGGCTAATTGTATTACAGCGAGACTACGACGCCCCCTTTACCAGCATTCCTGGCCATGGCAGATATCAGCACTTTGCTGTGGGCGGTCGTGACCGTATTGCCCAACTCCTGTCAACTTGGCCCGACAATGTGGACAACACGGAGCGCTGCCGTCGTTTGATCGATCTTTTCCTTGTTAGTGTTCTGCTCGACGCCGGTGCGGGTACCCAATGGACCTACAAGAGCAACGAGAATGGTCGCATTTATCGGAGGTCAGAGGGCATTGCTGTGGCCAGCTTGGAGATGTTCAAGACTGTAAGTAATTGGCCACTTTTGACAGCTGCAGCTACTGACATTACTAGGGACTTTTCTCTGGCAACTCGAGCAACAAGTTCCAGGTCGACAAGGATGGTCTCAAAGCTCTTACCGTAGAGAAGCTCGCCGCTGGTCTACAGTCAAGGCCAGGCAACGAAATTGCTGGCATTGAAGGCCGCGCCGATCTTCTCGTTCGCCTGGGCGGTGCCCTCGCTGCCAAGGATGATTTCTTTGGTTTCGACGGCCGCCCTGGAAGCATAGTTGGTAAGTAGCCTGCAGAATTGGTGTCTATCCCAGCTAACACCCATAGACCACCTCCTGGGTCACCCCTCTACACAAGCATCCTCAATGCTTATCGTCCCCCTCCCCGTTCTCTGGAACGTCCTCATGACAGGCCTCGCTCCCATCTGGCCCACGAACCGAACCGCCATCAACGGCACTTCCCTCGGCGACGCTTGGCCTTGCCAGTCCATGCCTCAACCCGGCGCCTCTTCCAAGATCTCGGCCTTCCCCAACAACTCCAACGCTGCTGCTTGGGAGTCTATCCTGCCGTTCCACAAGCTGACCCAGTGGCTCACCTACTCGCTGATGCAGCCCATGCAACAGCTGCTGAAGATGCACTTTGCCGGCACTGAGCTCCTTACTGGTCTTCCCGAGTACCGAAACGGTGGTCTCTTTGTCGACTTGGGTGTCCTGAATCTGAAGAAGGACGATACCGAGAGAGGTCTCCAGCACTACAACGACTGGGTGCGACGGACAGGCGCCAAGGGTGTCGAGGTAGCCCCCATGTTTGAGCCCAGCGACGACGTGATTGTCGAGTGGAGAGGCGTAACTGTTGGCTTCCTGGACATGCTATGCGTGGAAGTGAACAAGGTGCTCAAGTCAGATCTGGCCGGAAACGAAATGACTCTGGCGCAGCTCTTGGAGGCTGGTAGTTGGAGGGTAAGTCAGATCCATCCTAGTGTCAATCGCAATCTAACGTTTTACAGGGTGGCCGTGAGATTGCCGAGATTAACAGGCCCAACACCAAGGAGCCCCCGATCTTGATTGACAGCGACGGAACCGTTTTTTAAGGGTGTCTTTACCTTCTTGAATGTATTACTGAACACCACGATTCAACGTGAGAATTATTGGGCATAGAGAAAGGAGAGTGGGGAATGGCAGACAGGGCTTTCACGTTTTCTTCCTTGTGGAAAGCATAGCATTTTTCCAAGTATCCATATTATCCGAGGACGGCCTATAAAGGGCATGGGAGGGTTTATTACAGACGGCAAAACAACGCTGCGGGCGGAAAAGGGCCATGGCAGGCTGCCTAGTTTTTATAATTGAGACGTACAGTCGTTCAAAAGGAGGCGGCGTTTGCAATGGTCACGGTGAGGTTGGCTGATTGAAATATGCGGGTGATTGCTGAGTGTTGTACAATGAGACAGTTTTGGTCTATTACATGTTGATAGATACATGCGAGATATTACATCCGCGCCAAAGAGGAGATGCCGGCCTTCCATGCAGAGCTTCCATTGTATCCTTCCCATGGTATCTCGCTCGCTCCCATCCCAATGCTTGTTGTACAGAGTCCCACCTGACCGTCTCGAGATGCAAGACAGTTTACCCCTTTATCGTTATATGTACACTGGTCCTTCACTCAACATGCGTGACCCGCCATCTCTTTAGTTTTTGATTCATGGAATCTTTACCGCTTGTACTTCTTCTCAAACTCGTCACGCTCAAGCTTTCGTCGCATATCCTCGAGCTTGCGGACCTGCTCCATGCGCTTCTTCTCAGCCCGCTCCTCCTCGGTTCCGGTGTACTGGCCGGTATAGTTGGTCACCTGGTCCGACAGACCCTTCTTCATCTCGTTCAGGTTGTCAGTCAGTCGCTCACGGAGACCGGAGACGCCGCTGGACTGGGTGACGCGGGGCGGCGTGTACTTGGGCTTCTCGATCTCGGGGATGGGTAGGCCAACGGCGCGGCGGATGGTCTCATTGTTGAGGATAAGGGCCGTCACAACGGTGGCCGCACCGGTCGACATCATCATCAGGTTGACGCCGGCGGAGAGGAACGTTGTGCCGAAGAAGCCGACACCGCCCATCACCCACATCATCTTCTTCATCATGTCCCTCTGAGCGGGAGCCGAGTACTTTAGGTTGATCTGGACATGTCAGCGCGAATCTTGTTAGAACTGCATGAAACTCACCATCAAGGAGCTAACGAGGAGACCGGTGCCCAGAGCCGGTAGGATGAATAGGGGGTCGGAAACCGTCAGATCACTAAACCAGAGCAGGCCGGCGCTCTCCATGGAGGGCACGGGAATGCTTGCCATGCCGTTGAGGACACGGAACAGACCGAAACTGAAAGGGATCTGCACAAATGTCCAGGCCATGCCCCAGTTGGAGCAGTTGTACTCCTGTCGAAGCATCTTGTTCATGAATTGGCCCTTTTGCATCATCTCGCGGTCGCCCGTCGCATAGCCCTTCTTGACGCACTCCATGGCCTCGTTGGAGCGGGGGTCCTTGCGAATTTCCTGCATGATGGCGTTGAACTGGAGAGACTTGATCTGGGGGTAGAACATGGCCACACGCAGGAGGAGTGCCGTTGTGACGATGGTGCCGGCCCAGCCGAAGCCGCTGTAGACGTGGACGTGCTCGAGGACCCATTGCATCACTGACGTAGGGCCCAAGCCGTAGTCGAGACCGATGGCGTGTAGAAAGCCGATGCCCTCCTCCATGTTGAGAATGTTGGGGCTGCCGAGGTCTGCGATGGAGGTGAGGTCGACGTCGGTGGGGTTGACGGTCTCGGTGGAAGCCTTGGTCACGTCGGCGACGGCATCGGCGGGGATTCCGGCAGCATCGTCGACAGTGGTTGATGTGGCCTCGACCGTTTCGGCGGGAGTTATGGGTTCGGGAGTTGTCGTAGCGGCCTCAGCGACAGGTTCCTCGGTCTTCTTCTTCCCAAAAGGCCAGAGCGAAAAGTTCCTCGCCGTAGAAATTCCACCCAGCGCAACAGGCGCAACACCCTTGACACCAATCCTTGAGCCCGTCGTCAACGAAGCGCGAGGATTTCTGAGTCCTGTGCTGAATTGTCGAGCATCTCCGAGTTTTCGACCGAGTGTCCTCGAGGAGATCTACCGCTGTCAGAGCCAATTGAGATACCAAAGAACAAAATTTGCTTACAGATTGACTGCAGAGTTGCCTCTGGAGGGCGCCCGAGGGCAGGGAGCGCACAATTCCTCGGCTGGGGAGCATTGTGGCGGGTCGTGGGGGAGGAGGGGATGTTACGGACGACAAGTTTTAAGATGGGCCGCGCTGGCGATTTTTTTTGGTGAGGCTTTCCGGGGACCGGCGGTTAAATATCGGGACTGCCGATGGACCGCCGTTGTTCGGTCTCCGGATGACCCTTGTCACCCGACCTCCTCTGACTTGTGATACCTTGATATCGAGGAGGTAATGAATGCAGGCCGTAATTCAGAAGAAATTGCAATCGGGGTTGCAGTTCAAATATTCGCAAGAGCTCGGACCTGAGAGAAGCTGTATTCCGGTCGTGATATTTACATCTTTGAGCCGCCTGTTTCCGCAACTATATCGCCGCACTCCATTTCCTGTCTAATGATGTAGTCTCAAAGTACTAAAAATGTCCAAGATGCATTCATTTCCCCTCTGTGTATACTTTTTTTTTTTGGTTAGGTTGAATGCGCGAGCAAAAGGCTCATGAGCTCCGGTGTGAGCCCTTCATGCCTCAGGTTGATATGTAGAATTTTTGGTTCAAATCCCTTCACTCCAGACTCGCAATGTCGTTCAGTGAGGGACGGGGGCTGTATGACTTTTCTCGAAGCTCGATTCCGGGGCCGATGGGGTGGACTCTCCGTCGAGACAGGGGGAAGACCTAAACATGTTAGTGACGTCCATAAAAGGCCTCGATCGCAAAACGATGAACACGAGGTTATTCGGAGATGTTGAAAGTCTCACCTTGGTACCTCCCCATCCCAGTCGGAACGCAGCCTCGTGAGCAAATAGCTCTCCAAAACCCAGCATCATACCGTTAATGAAGGGCAGCAGCAGATTGACAGCAGCTCCCCGTATCAGCGACCACACCGTCGGGGGCTTGTAGAGGATAACTGGAGAATTTGACGAAGGCGGCGATGAGAGTTCATCTCCTCCAGAGTATAGTTCGCTATCGGAGTGCAGCGTGACGCCGGACTCGGCGAGGTGGTTATGAGGATCGTCAGACATGGCGGCGAGATAGAGTATCGGATAGGTGTCGCAAGACCGAGGCGAACGACGGAATGGTTGAGTTTCTCGATGCTTGAGCTTGTCCTCGTCTGCGGAAGATCTAGGAGCGGGATAGAGATTGCCAAGCTAGGAACAACTGCGGCCGAGGATGGTGTTGACGACGATCTCGGCAGCTTCCCCAGTGATTACCTAAAGGTGGAGGGTGGCCGGGGTCGGTGGATCACTGTTCCGGTGGGGTGGCAGGTGGGGTTCCGAAGCCACCACCGCCACCGCCGCTCTTGAAGCTTCCACTGTGCCACATGAGCTTGGCTGACGAGGAGAAGAGCTGCCTGCCTCCGACGTTAAACAAACACAACTTAACTCCATTGCCTCTTTGCCCGCCCTCTTCCTTGGTGAATAATCGAGGTAACCAGGCCATATCTCTCGCGAACTAGGAAAACACCCCTTGATTCGTCTCTCCCTCGTCCTCTTTCCTTTCAGATACCCCGCCTCGACTTCACGATGGCCGACCACGAAAGCCAGATCGTGGACTTTTGCGGCCTCAGCGGCGCAAGCCCAGAAGAGGTATGTCTCCCCATTTATGAGTCGCGACATGCTCTAGGGGACATATCTTTATAAATACGTCGTACTGACACTCCCCAGGCCAAGCAATACCTCGAAGCCCACAACTGGGACATGGCCGAAGCTAGCAACGCCTGGTTCCGTGACGCAGAGGAGGATGGTCGCGACACATCCACCGCGCCCGCTGCACCCGACAACTATACCGGACCGCGCACTCTTGACGGACGGCCGGCCCCAGAGGCTTCTGGAAGCAGCAGCCAGGCGGCCCGCAAGCCGGTGAGCCAGCAAAAGAAGAAGGGCATTGCTACATTGGGATCGCTTGGAGGCGGATCGCACCAGCACGACCACGGCGATGACGATGAGGATGATTTTGACCCTGAAGATGACGATGGCCGAGGAAATCTATTTGCTGGCGGTGAGAAGTCGGGCTTGGCAGTTCAGGACCCCAAGCAAGAAGGGGGTCCGAAAAAGATCATCAACGACATTCTCGCCAAGGCTAGAGCGTGAGTGTGAAAGTCCTTGGTTCTGAAAACAGCTGACAAAAGAAGCAACGCATCTCGCTCAGACCCTGAGAATGAGGCCGGACCATCTCAGCCCTCGCGCTTTCGGGGCACCGGACAGACGCTTGGTGGTGATGGCGTCGAGAGCCGAAGCATCCCCGATCCTCTCGGCCCCTCCCGCCCTTCCAATGCCCAGCCTCAGGAACGAGTTCTTCACATCTGGCAGGATGGTTTCAGTATCGATGACGGAGAGCTTCGCCGTTTCGACGACCCCGCTAACCAGGCTGATCTTGCTATGATCCGATCCGGCCGAGCTCCTCTGCATCTCATGAACGTGCAGCACGACCAGCCCGTTGACGTCAAGCTCCACCAGCACGACACACCATACCAGCCCCAGCCGAAGCAGTACAAGCCCTTTGGCGGCTCTGGTCGACGACTTGGAGCGGTTGTGCCTGGTGCTACGGAGGAGGCTTCTGGCTCGACCGCTGCTCCTGCTGCCGCCGCATCGTCTTCCTCCAGCACTGCCCCCTCTGTCGACAGCTCTCAGCCGACCATCATGATCCGAATTCAGATGCCCGATGGTACACGTCTGCCCGCACGATTCAACACCACCCACACTGTTGATGATATCTATGGTTTCGTCCAGGGAGCGTCCCCAGATACTCGAACTCGGCCGTGGGTGTTGGCTACCACTTTCCCCAACAAGGACCATACCGATCGCAGCCTGGTTCTAGGAGAAATGGCCGAGTTTAAGAAGGGTGGAACCGCTGTGGTGAAGTGGACTTAGGCATAGGACTGGACTGGCGTTGGGGTTATGATTCACAAGACTCAGTATCAAGACTGACTCTGCTGAGGGTGCTGGCATTGCTGATTTTAGACGTGGCCAATCACAATAGATCAATCAAGGACAAATGCTGTGTGATCAGCACATTATTGCACTGAACAATTCGGTCGCATTTGCTCTATAGTATACATGTCATACCTCGCTGGTATCCTAAATCACAACGCCCATCACCGTCATTGCAGTGGTATCTTAACGCCTTTAACGCCCAAGAAACTTTAAGCATATAAACCGTGGAATTCACTCTGGCTGTGTCAGAGATCTCAAATCAATCAAGCAGCGGCAGTCGCATGCACGGGTTGAATCGCAGGACCATCCAGGAACCTGAAATGCTCAATAGCAATCTGGCAGTTGAGCATGGCAGCGTTGAAGCGGGCCTCGCCTGGCGGTAGGATCACCATGAGGTAGGTGTTTGTGGTGAACTTGAGAATGAACAAACTGAACCGCGGACCGGCCTTGTGCTCCATGCGAATAAACTGCTCGGCATTGCGTGGTGTGCCCGTGAAGCGAGAAATGCTCTGCTTGAAGTGCTTCATGATGTTGGACATGCGCTCCAGACGGTCCTCGGTAGGGTTGCGTTGACCTTCAGCGGATGTCCAGGAAGATACAGCCAGAAAAGATGTGCGCTCGAACAAGAGGAGCTCCTCAGCCTCGATAGCGAGTCCGAGATTGGCAAGATTACGCTCTATAACGGCGAGGTTGGGCACAAGGTCGTGGATGATGGACGCCCAAGCTTTGTACAGGCTTTGGTCCCAGATAGAGGTAGCAAAGGGAGTGAGCTCGACGGAGGAAGCGGCGATACCAACCGAGTTGGCGTACTCGAAGGTCTTCTGTCGAACGATGCGGATGCGCTCGTCGTAGACGGCCTCGCGGGCGGTAGGGACGACCAGGTCCATCTTGTGGATGAGGATATAGATCTTTGCGGCCGGGGAGAACTGCAGGAGGGCGGAGAGAATAGACACATAGGTAGCTAGGTCGCGGTCGACGTCGCGGGACTCGATATCAAAGACGTAGATGAGGACACCGACGTTGGAAAAGACGTGGACGCGCTGCTGGGACAGGTAGTTTTCCATAAAGGCCTCCTGACCACCACAGTCCCACAGGTTGAGCGTGAGGTTACCGAGAAACTTGACGTGGGAGAGGTCGATATCGATAGTGGCGCCGCTAAAAAATGTGTCAGATAAGCATCAGACAGTACCGGGGAGAGAGCCTCACAGGCGTCGCGTGTCTCGGGCAATGTAGTTGCTAAAGATGATGCTGCGCATGCTCGACTTTCCGGAGCCCGACTTGCCCATGAGCAGCACCTTTTTCTTCTTGGGCTTCTTAACCTCGCCAAGAATCTCGGGCGCGGGCTGGGTCGCCTCCGAGAGGGGGTTGTCGATGTACGAGGCCATGCTGCTGCGGGTTTGTGAGGGCTGGTGATGTTGAAGAGGGAGGTTGTGGAGGGTGGAGGGGGAGCTTGAAGGGTAGCTTGTGGCGCTTGACGAATGGGGCTAGCGTGGTCCACCCCCGGGAATCGGAGGATGAAACATCTTGGCCGGGAGGTTTGATCATGATGGGTTGAGGATAGCAATATGATATGGATTTTCGAGATCATGATTGGATTCTTGTGTTCATTCTGACCTGCATCTATATGCAGAACTCCTCGTCAGAAGCAACTTCAAGTAACATCGCTCAGCCTTCTCAATGCCGAGGTCTCGCCTTAGTAAGCGTCATGACCTGATTGTGTTCCTATTTGAAACCGTCAACTTCTTCATTCAACTCTCATCTGAACTCATCAAAGCTTGCAGACACAACATTTCAGCCATTCTGCCTGTTTTTTATGGTGTTACAACTTGACTTGACGCACGCCCACCATCGGCGGCCCTAGTCGATTTTAGTCTGTCCTCCGCGCCGACCCATCATGCCCTAGCCCTCACACCACCCGAATATACCTCATTTGCGCACTCCTCTATAACAACAACTGGGCGAATGGTTTAGTGGTATAATACTCCCTTAGCATAATTCGCCTGAATTCCTACATGGGAGTGGTCCAGGGTTCGATTCCCTGTTCGTCCATTGCAGGTGGTTTGATTCCACCAAATATCCTTTTCTTTTGCATTTTTTTGCACTTTGCACAACTGGGCATGTTTCCGGCGACGCAACTTTTTGCCGTGGGCTTTCCATGACTCTTGAGAGCGTTATTGAATTGATTGCATGAGCAATTCTCAGCCGGTGATTGTGGCCGAGCAGCCATGTTACGGAGTGACAGAAGACACATCTGTTGTCCTCCCACCAGCATCGCCAACGATCAGGTGTCACTGGCTAGTCTTTTCAGATCTCTTAACTGGATTGCTGGGTATAAAGATTGTCAAGAGTCTCGTAAAGCTTAGCAGCGACGATGGGATCGTAGTTTTGACTGTCCCTTAGCCCCCTTGACCTCTCTCAGTGTTTCTATAAACTATTCATAGGTAGGCATGCGCGCGTCTATGCTACAAACCACAGAATTAATACCACGCTCAGCATATTGAGCCATATGTGAATGTCTAATTTACTACTTCCCAAGCCCAAGTTCAATCTAGACTAAGGATACCATCGGCTGCAGCATAACCAACCCGCTCCAAGTGGGTGGCAATGGTTTCGTTATGGGATACCAAGTATATTACTTCCCCCTTGAATTGTTAGGTGAGATTGTTCCAAGACGGCTAGATATCCGCCATGTTTATCACTGGTGAAGCTATTCGCGGAAGGAATCTATATGAGACCACATCGTCCGTCAACAGCGAGAAATCATCCTACATTCTAATGGTTACGTCGGCAACGTCCCTGTAAGGCACCAAGATAACATGCCCGCTTCGAGTGACGTATGATGTCCTGCCTCAAGCTTGTGCAACTGTTGTGTGGATGTTGTTCAACAAGCCCGGCAGCCGCGAGACGTACATGAACTGTGTATCAGTTTCTATTCCACACAGCTCAAAAGGTGTCAGCATCTCTCTGGAATGGCATGTTGTATTTATAGCGGACGATGGAAGCGAGTGCGTAGAAGTAGGTCAAATAATGCACTCGTTCCAGATTCCAGGCCGGAGGTGATCCCGGAGCGTCACCTCCGATCGGCAATTGTGGGGCCCGAAGTGCCGGAACTTCGGCATGGAAGGAAGGATCCTGGTTGACACCTTGGATCCCTGTGAATGGAAGAAAAGAGAGAGCCATTGATATCATACACTCCCTATATGCCAGAAGTTTTGGCGATTAGATGATCGTATTGGCGGTAATTATGTCGGCCGTTAGGGTCAAAAGGCGTAGTGAACTTGCATATCCTCAAAGTTCTTTGGATTAGCTTCGTTGTACCATGTGTTCTCATACAGTCATCTAACAGAGTTTATAAACATTTCTAGCTCTCTCAATGATAGCCAAAGGCCATTCCTTCAAGACTTTTATGACATAAGGGCTTACCTCGCGCTTTCTGTCCATGACCAAGTCTTCCCAAGCCATTGGTTCAGGGTAAGATGATCTGCCTTATGCATGAACTAACAAATCCGGGGTTATGGAGCGCCAACTAATCGCGGGCGCTAGTTACCCCAGACAGTGTAGAAATCGAGAGACTCTCAGTGGATGAAGCTCCCTGTCAGATCGCGCTAGAGCCGGGAGGGCAGCCGCTATCATTCCGTTGCAAGTCATGCCATAAAATAAATCCAATCCTACGTTTCCAATGCGCCGTTATTTTGTCACTTTCAATTGGAATGTCTGACTTCCTGTTGCCTTCGAAATGGCGATTTTAAGCAGTTTGCGCCCAAGTTTCTGCTCGATACCTTGGCTGGTTGCTGAATGGTGGCGCGCTGCGGTGGTTGGTGGTGGTGCGCTGTATGTCGTCACAAAGATCCTCTACCGCCGCTTCTGGCACCCTCTAGCCAATGTGCCGGGCCCGTTTCTACCGGCTATCACGAGGCTTTATGCGTGGTACTACAATGTGCCTGGTGGGGGCATGTTCTACAAGGAGATTGAGCGGTTGCACAGCGTCTATGGTGAGTGAACCGGATGAGATTGAGCACACCACTAAACTCTCAAGGCCCAATTGTGCGCATTACACCAGACGAAGTTCATCTAAGCAACCCAAAGAACTACGATATCATCTACGGAGTGAAGTCGGACTTTTACAAGGACCCACGTTTCTATGGCGCCCTCGGAATCGACTCAGCTACCTTTGCTACCTTCTCAAACGAGCTTCACCGTCGACGCCGCGCAGTTCTGAACCCATTCTTCTCTAAGCGCAAGGTTTTAGAGCTCGAATCACTTGATGTTATCCATGACAAGGTCGAGAAGCTATGTCGGATCGTCTCTGCCGACCGTGCTGCTAAGCGGCCGACCAACCTGCACGCTGCGTTCCGTGCTATCAGCGTAGATGTTATCACTGACTATGCCTTTGATGAGTCGTGGAATCAATTGGACGCCGATGATCTGGGAGAGTGGTTTAGCGACATGGTCCGCAGTTCAGCGGACATGTTCTGGACTTTTCAGGCCTTTCCGTCGTTGAGGGATCCGATACAGGGTCTTCCCGAGTCGATCGCGAAGAAAATGAGTCCTTCCGTCGCTGATTTCCTCGCGGTTCAAAGTGTAAGCCTTAAAAATCCGCGCTTTTGATCTTCGCTAATGCGTTTGCAGAGAACGAGAAAGCAAGCCGAAGACGTTCAAGCTCGCGTCGACCAAGGCATTCAACCCAAGCGCGCTACAGTCTGGCACCAACTTCTTGACCCCAATACTTCTGAGGGAAATGCCCTACCAGATACTAGCGACCTCGTCGATGAGGCCTTTTCCATCTGCACTGCTGCTGCAGACACTACCGGCAATGCCATGACCATGGCTGCTTTTCATGTTGTCACCAATCCGGATATCTACGATACCCTTACAAGAGAGCTTCGAGACGCATTCCCGGACTGGAATGATCGGTTGAGCTTTTCTGATCTTGAAAAGTTGCCTTATCTGACTGGTGTTATCAAGGAGGGCCAACGGTGAGTATTGAAGCAACCTTGTGCATCATTGTACTCACATTTTAGGCTCTCATACGGGGTCATTAGCCGTCTTCCCCGTGTTGTGCCTGAGGGCGGCGTTGAAATGGAGGGTTATTATCTACCTGAAGGAGTAGGTACCTATCCGTCTACATATTGAACTTCATACTGACATCGCATAGACTGTTGCAAGCATGTCATCCTGGATGATGCACCATAACACCGACGCATTCCCTGACCCTGAGAAATTTGATCCGACCCGCTGGACAGATCCCTCAACTTTTCATGAACGCGACAAGTGTCTGGTGCCCTTCTCTCGCGGCCGTCGCATGTGTATCGGTCAAAACCTAGCCTGGTGCGAGTTGTACGTCACGTTGGGGGCTCTATTCCGACGCTTTGAAGACCTGCGACCATTTGAAGTTGACGCTAAAGATATGGTCTATGTGGATTACTTCTCTGCGTTCAATCCACCTGGAAAAAGAAGGTTCAGGGTTGTAAGTGGTAGCGTGGATGGGTCATTTATTCATGTATGATGAGGTCAGGGATCTCGTCAGGAATACCACCCGGCCATTGTTGATTTGTCAAAAACCTTTGTGTCTAGTATACTCCTCATTATGTTCGTGAATTAAACGCTAACAACAGAAGAAAGCTGGGGTATCAACTCGATAGTATAAACAGTACCACCCCCAGCCTGGATCTTTTCGTCTCCCCGGCCAACCTAAACACGGCTGTAGTTTATAAACGCCTTTAATCTATAACTCCCCAAACGACCTTCCCAAAAAAACGCTTAACGAGAAGTAGATTCCCCTACCGGCTCAGGCCCAGGCGCACTATCATTGCCTTCGCTCATCGCACCGATTAAGATAGGCCATACGCTGGCTTTGCTGCTCTTGTGGTCGACAATGTCGCTACCAAAGTCAGCCCAGAAGTTATTGGTAATGGATGAGAATAAATACTCACACTTTTTTGCCCTTCTTGTTTTGAAAGGGCGCGTCATCGTCAAGATATTTCAATCGACTGATGCCAGCTGGGTCATTGCCAAAGCTCACGAACTGGATAGTGAAGCCGGTGCGTGGAATCCCTTTCTTCTCCATCTGCTTCACAACCCTAGAAATGTTGGCCTCCAGGCCGCCTCCTAATTCATCTCCGCCCTCCCAAATACCGTCGGTCAAGATCAAAACACTCGTTGGGCGTTTTAGATCTACGGCCTTGTCGTCGTTAAATATGTTGTCCAGGGAAAGCTCCATGTTGCAGAATCTGTCAGCTTCATCAGCCTTGAACCAATCTCGAATTTTTCTGACCAGCGTGTCGGTCGATCGTCGCCAAATAGGTAGGAACATTCCCGGATGGCGTCTGGTTGGATCTGATGTAAAGCGAAGTTCGACACCTTCAAAATCGATATCTTTGAGAATCCACAATAAAGCGTCCGCTGTTTTAGAAACCTCATTCAGCATCTTCCGCATTGACTCGGAATCATCGATAATGAACATAAAATGCCGTCTCTTGCAACTGCGTTTAAAGCTCTTGTAGCCCTTTAAGTCTTCTCTCTTGCCCCGGTCTTGCCGGTGAGTAATTACGTCGTCGACCGTCACAGTCGGGTACAGATCTGGATTGCTCTGAGGATTAGGTTGTTGGGCCTGGGTGGCTTCGCCGTTTGGTGTATCAACACCCGACCCAGTACTGTCATTCGAAGGCTCAACTGGGCTTTGACGAGTTGGGTTTCGAGGCCGTGGTAGGGAAGACTTGAATGGGTAGGTGGAATGGACGAACGCCGCTTTTGCACTACCGGATGATGGCGCAATCCCCAAGCTGTTAGGGCCAGCCGGAGATGAAATGAAGACATCATTATTTGAGGACACGTGAGTGGCTAGATGGCCTGGTCTGATCGGGCTGATTCGGTTCTGGGGGTTTACTGCATTGTTGGTTGCGTGCAAAACCGTGGGGTCAGGCTCGTGGGATACCCCGTTACTGATATAGCTTGGGCTGCCTCCCGGTGATAGAGCCTTGTCTCTTGTCGATGAACCTGGTGAACTTGGGCTGCCGTCAGGCGTCAGGGTCTTAGGAGGCTCGCTGACGGGCCTATCGTGAAAAAAGGCCTTTGGGCTGGTAGGGTTGTAGACACTCGTGATTGAGCTTCTGATCTTGGTGTCGAATGCAGTCCAGATGCTCATTGGATTGTGTTGAAAAGGCCTGGAATCTTCTGGGAGCAATATTCGACCCTCAATGAGGTGGCACACCTTTTGGGACAGGATATCCTCATGGCCGAGTTTGTCAACCGCTTTTCGGTGGGAGGAGATGACGCACGGAAGGACGTTGGTACCGTCATGGAAGCTACAGTCGTAACCGCTACCCTTCATCTGCGGGTGCTCTCTCGCGATTGTTGTTTGGCGGTCTTTTGCAGCTGCTTCGACAGCCTGCCACCCACCGGCGAGCCAAACGAGAGCTTCGCTTAGGACGCAGCCCAATGACCAGACATCGCAGCTAAGAGGAACTAGCATCATGTCTCTCTCTTGCTCTGGAAACACTCGTGAGGCTTGGGGAGCACCTGTAAGCATGCAATGTCAGCTAATTTTAGCTTCAGTATGGAGTAAATCGGTGTCACCAACAATAAGTACGGGTCCCATCGTTATCGACTGGGCTGAGCCCTGTCTCGTCGATAGACCGCAATGTAGTTGCAGTGTCGAAGTCAGCAAGTTTAAGTTTGAAGCCTCTGGAGAACGGGTCTTCGGGTCCACCTTCGCCAAAAAAGACGAGGATGTTGGCAGGGTTGATATCTCGATGGGCACTATGTCCTCTGGGTTAGCAGGCCAACTTCAAGCTTAATGTTTCAGACCACCCACAAGCCGGTGTGCTCTCCGTCTGAGCTGTTTCCAAGATTATGAATGCGATTGATAGCTTTGAACAACCCCATCAGGCTTGACCAAAAGTGCATCAACTCGTCATGGGTATGTGGAAACTTGTCTCCCTTGAATAAATCGAGTAGGCTCCCGCCCTCAGCGTATTCAAGCATCATGAAACAGCGGTCATTCTGCTCAAATGAACCTAGGTATTTAATGATGTATTCGCAGGATTCGATTGAGGCAAAGGCGCTGTATTCACTGTTCCACGCGTAGCGAAAGCCCTCGTTTTTTTGTGTTTGGTATTCCTTGAAGACAACAGTGCTCTTCAGACAATGTCAGGTTAGCGTGATATGTTTGAGCAAGCCAGAAGGAGAGTTGAAAAACAGCCAATTGAAGAAACTCCAGGCTGACGATGTAATAATAGCTGACTTACTTCAGGGCCCCATTCTGGGGGACAGCAATCGGGGTATAGTGTCACTACCCGGATAATTGACTTGGTGGTGGAGGTGGTGGTCGGCAAGAGTCTCTGGGTCTTAATCGGCAGTATTTGTCGTTTATCAATTAATGTTATGTTCATTCCCTCATCGATGGAGAATATGGTCGGAGTAAACTTCCATTGATTGTCGCAGAACTCGCTTAGCATTTCGGTCATGGCGGGATCGTCTCCAAATTGATGGCGGCTATGCTCGAGCAGTGGAAGCTGCTGGTCCCCAAAGCGGTGGCGTACGAAATCACCGATGAACTGGGTCCGACTGATGTAGACGAGGATAGAAAAGATGATGGTGTAGCCTTTGAGGATGGTGTCTGGTGCTGTGTAGGTTCGTCCTGGGTTAAGAGCGCGGGGAATCCGGCGCTCCCCAGGCTTGGCCCACCAGCCTTTGACCAGGGAGGGCGTTATGAACTTGGCTGTCTCGTCGAGGCCGTTGATTCCATCGCGAGCATTATGGCTCACAAAGTCGATGAATTCCCGGTGGCGCTCGTCGCGATCCAGGCGCAAGCAGGTGCTTTGAGTGCGTAGCGGGATGGCGTCTGAAGCCATGGCGGCTGTCAGAATGGGAAGGTTCTTTCATCAAGGGGAAGATAGAAACGTTCTTTGGATTGCCACCATTAAAGTGGGTGGTAAGTTGTTGGTGAAGGAGGGAAATGAACAGGTCGCACACAATCGCGACAGGAGGAAGGCACGTTTAGGCTGTATGACATGAATGCAGAGGAGGGTGGGGAAGAACCTGAGAGCCTGCCTCCGGGTCGCCGCCCACGAGGCAGAGCCCTGCCTTTTAGAGCAATTTGTTGGTGAGAGGATTGCCAGGGTTAGAAGTAAGTGTATATTATCTGCATCTCGGGGCTTGAGGCTTGCGGCCTTGAGCGGGTTGCAGCGCCATGACGGACTGCCTTGTGAGGTCATCTCGGCTGTGCCTCGAGGAACTCCCCAGCGGTTCAACAGACGCGACCGAGATGGAGTGCTTCGCCCCTTGCGGCTGAATATGCCGATTGGGCTGAAGTGTGCACCTTGGACCGAGACCACCTGTTTGTTCTGCAGGAGCCAAGTACGAGCAAAGGCCGAGAGACAGCGCATGAGACAGCCCAAGGCAATGGGTATCGTGGAAGGCAGCCCGGATAGCCGGGCTACAGCGACTCTCAGCTCGTATTTGCGAGTAAGTTACCCGGGCGATGAACGCGGACTTCCGAAAAGCACACTTGGGGTCAAGAAGGCAGATGTTCTGACATGCAATTGTCATGCGGGAGGGGTGATTGAGCGACGTCCGCCCGGGTCGCCAAGGCATACAAGGCTGTGGCTTGAGACAATATTCTCCCGAGGCAGTCACTTGGTGTGATATTTGGCCCCCTCAGCCGTGATCCACAATCGAGCCAAGGCGTATGCTCTGCTGCCTGGGTGCTTGGTAATTCACGCAGTCAGCTTGGATCATCCCTTGCGTTGCCGTGAGGCCAAGATATTCGAGTCTATCGATGATGTAGAAGATGTTACAGAAGTATGATACAGACCAAACTGACAAATGCCTTGCTCCAAGTCTAAGAAAGAAGAGAGACGGATAAAGAAAAAAAAAAGAAGCCCGCCAATGATGGCTTACTCTGTCTTGCGACCGATTCTAGATGTGGTGTATGCGTGGTGTTGTGAGATTGCTGTCGGCTCACCTGGCCTGTTTCTGCGATTTATACCTAATACCTGTCCAAATCAGGATGATGAGAGCTGTCATGCTCACTGAAAGTCCCATAAAAAGCCCAAAGACTTTGTTGTTGAGCTGCCATGGATCCCTCGGCTCTGGTTCTGGCCACTTTAGGATGCCGCTCTGGAAGAAAGACTGTAGCACGGGGTTTGTTAGCAAAGTCTCTTCAAAACATCAAGGGCTTTTACTGGTGCACTTACAGCTGTGAAAGTCGCCGGAAGAAATATGAGAGTCACAAATGTGATGACGTGCATTGACGAAGTCTCCTGTTTGGTCTTGAATGCGATAACCTCCATCTTGCGGGCCAACACGTGCGAGCTTTTCGCATATATGTGGCTGATCTGGACGCTTCTGTACTGGAGAATGTCGTCGTACTAGACCCGTAAGCTTTGAATTGTCACTCTGTCGGCTCGATGTATTTGCTTACTAGTGTTTTGGTCTCTTGAACCTGAAGGAGCAGCGAATCCAACTGTGCTTGCCGAATCTCGATGTTCGCCTCAACGCCCCTGGAGTGACGGCAAAACTGAATGATCTCGTTACGACAATGTTCCTGGATCTCCTTCATCTCGGACACGCGAATCTGATTTAGCAAATATTGGTAATGGTCGCGTATCTGTCTGATAACCTGTTGGTTCAATTTGAGCACCAGAAGTGCTTCTTGAACTCTCCCCAGGGCTCCTTGAAGGCGCTGAAGTTCATCGAACGAGAAGATTTTGAGGCTATGGAGTACATCAAAATCAGTTTCGAGCTGAAGCGACGAATCGTCGGCGGAGGAGCTATTCTGGCCAGATGAAAACCCCTTTACCAGGTTCCGAAGACGGATGCCAGACTCCAGGGTCGGTGTCCGAGATAGGCCTGGTCCAGAGCTTTCCTTGAGGCCTGTCAAAGCTGTCTTCAACTTTCCGATACTATCTTCCACTCCAACCTTGGCTGTTCTGGCCTTAATGGCAGTCTTGTTGATGCCGTCAGAGATTTCGTTGATGTGCCAGCGCCAGTTGTCATCGCACCAGTCTAGGATCATCGTAAGGACGACCAAAGTAGCGCGGAAAGCATCAACTGTCGCGCTGCTGGAGTTTGACTGGGCGGGTGCAGTGTCTGATTGGGCGTCTTTCATGCGCTTTTCTATGACATCGTTTCCTTTGCAGGTCACCCATACCGTTTGTCCGCTTACCACATCAAAAGAGTGGTAGACAGCAAGTTGCCGAATGGCCCATGACTGATTTGGAACTGACTCAGATGCTTCTACTGATCGAAGAAGAAACGAGTATCGAATCTCACGCCCTGACCGCTGTAGCCGATCGAGAGGTAGCGTATGTTCCTGTCGGGCGAGTAAAGTATTATCGTCGCTGAACATGGCTAGATTGTAGTCATATGAATCAAGCGTCGTTCTGAACGAGTAGACGCAGTTCAGAAACGATGGAGGTATTTGGTGGTATGTGCATAGGTATTTGAACATGGCGGTAGAGCAGTTGAGACGATCCTTTGACGAACGGGACTGAATCGATCTATTTTCATGTTAGTTTCCTGACATGCTAAAGCCGATTGGGCATAAAACTAAGAAAGCGCTCATACATATATCTCGATCGTGGATCCAGGCCATTGCTCTGTAGGTGTGCCACAAGCTCATCCAATGTTTTGGTGTCTTTGGGCTGACCTGAACCTCCGCCATGAGAGCAATCCACTTGTTCGATGAACCTCACAAGGTCATTGACTGGTTTGCCATTGACTGGTTTGATGCTGAAAACCTTCTTGGCCTCCCGCTCTAGTGTGCATGCCGCAGCCTGGCAAGCACTGGCTCCGAGGCGACCTCGAATGAAGTTGTTTGGATAATTCTTAGAGTCGCGACAGAGCCTGTCGAAAAACTCGTCTTGTTCCGACGCTGATGAAGCTGATTGAGTGGACATGACTGGACAAGGCGAGCAGATGCTGTGACCTTGCTAGTGTCTGAATAATGGGCCTAAAATGAACCCACAAGATGGCGACTCTTTATGAACCGAGAAATATTTAAATCAGGCTGAGGTTTGGCAAATAATCTACACAAAAAAACAAAACATTTGAGGGTGGGCGGTACAGCCTGAGGCCTGTTCAACAGGTGCCCGAAGGCTATGGGAAGCCACTTGACGCAGATAGCTAGCCACTTGTGCGTGGTCATAGCCAAGGTCAAACAGAAGACGTACAGGCTGTGTGTTGTTGTACTATATGGTGTTGGAGGCCTTGAATTGAGACTTGAGTTTCGTACGGAGTACTTGGTAGATTTCGGGTATGCTGACCCTCAATACGGACCCCGGTATCCGGACCGATGGACTCAGGTTATCACCGAAAGAGCAGTCATTAATCAGCCTAGTACTCCTAGAAAAGAAATTAATCGGGTAGATTCCCGGCCTGCGCGACATGACAAACATAGTAGGTTCAATTTCATAATATGAGCTGTTGAAACGAGACTATTAAAGAGAACATCCAAATTATACAACAACCAGCCTCCTTCACTATCACTAGCTATATTCGCAGTCCCGCGATCCCTTCTTCCTCGGCCTGTGTGCGGATCAGTTATTTAAATGTCTAAGACAAACTGGACCGAAGTGGTGTATCCAAGAGTTGAAGAAATGGATAATTATCGCTGACTTACCTCTGTCAGGCGACGAGCAAGATAAAAGACAAAGTAGCTGCCGTTGATCTGCCTCACATGAGCTAGGCTCATTTCATATATAGGGGGCATGGTTGAATGCTTGACATTCTTCATGCCGGCGGGCGGGCTTATACCTGAACATCGATGTTCTGTCCCGGGAACAGGTCACACAGGTAACCCTGGAGGTTGTCGAGGCGCAGTCGATAAGACAGGATAGCGTGATGCTCGGTTCCGTTCATCGTAGCAATACGAAAGCAGGGGCCGACGCGGTAAGGCGCAATCTGAGGCAGATTTCTTCTCCAACTGTGATATCTCGTATGCTCCGGGGCAGTGTGCAGGTGGATGGAGTATGCCTTGCGGTCTTGGTTTACCTGGCGCAACATTAGTCGGCGACAAGCTAGATATTGACCCCCCTCAAGCCTGCGGCTCTGTGGCTCTGGCACCAGATGAGACCCAGCATTCCAATCACTACAAAATCACGGGGCCAAAAGTGCAGCAACCGGGCACATGGGACCAAGAGGGGAAGCATCAGCATGGACAGACGATCCGCCCTGCCCTCATTGGTATGTAGGCAGATCTTGACCCCAGAAGATGAGGCGAACCAGGTTGAAAGATCAGGCTCTCAGTTTCTCGCAGCCGAAGGGAGATCAGGCTCGGGGATGTTGCCGCCTTTGCCCACCATTCATCTTGCGAAGGTGTGCAGCCGGACATGGGGCATCCTCAGATGGCATTATCCGTTGGCTGTCATCTGTTTTCATGCATTCACCGACCTGCGGAGATAGGTCATGTTCCAGGTGCCTAGAAGCGCCGGCTCATGGCGTACGAGTGATAAAAGAACCAACATGCAGAACAGTGTAACACAAACAGCGCCATCTTTGCCCGGCTCGTTGCGCTGCCATGGCCACGATTCAGGCTGCGCGAGCAAACTAGAACATAAGATGAAGGTGTCTTTCCACTTTGTATAATTTCGAGATTGATGTTCCTACTTTGACATGTATGGGGGCATAATATATGTTGATGTGTTGTTTGAGGCCAAGCCGGCTATGGCGGGGTGCCTGACGCATGCCCGTACTTGGTCGGATTTCTCAATGGATCCCGCAGCCTGGTGAGCGACAACAGCCTCGGGGCAGCCGTGTTCAAAGTACGTTGTGCAACCGACAAAAAATCCTGAAACCTCGAGCTATGGTGTGTTGTCATTGTTGTTGTTGCATGCCATCCTCGATCAGCTGTACAACTCGGCCGCCAAGATGGTGTTACAACTCCACTACCTCAGCTACGCGTGTGTACGTTCTCGCTACCAGCGGTGCATGTACAGCCTTACTCTGTTTTTTCGGATTTCTGAAGGTTAACGACGGAGTTGAAGTTAATATAAACTTGGACTGATTGGTATTAATATTAACCTTAACTACCCGCTGACCTGCCTCTGACTACCTATTGTTTGAAGAAGGGCGCTATTTTAGGAAGGAACATGAACGGGCTGACAAGGAACGCTCTCGCAGCAACAACCTCGATAAAATCGTGCGCAATGTCGCTCATTCGTTCATTAACTAACCTCTGAGAGGAAACGTGGTCTCGCTTCACGGCAAGCCACGCGGAGACTTGGCGCCAAACGGAAACGAGGGACGGGTAAGCATTCTTTCAGCTCCGAGGCTAAAGTTCAGCTCGCAGACAGTCACCGTTATCTGTCAAACGTAAAAGAGGGACCATCCGAATAAAAATATCTCAAACAAGTGTTTGAGCTGTTGAATCACAGATAGGCTCTGAAGCTCTGGAGAGGTTTACAGCCAAACCGCCATAAAGCACGGCAGCCCCACTATCGCGACATGACAGACTCACAAGCTTGGGTCTTTTCTCAGCGCGGTCTCCCTTGGGACGTTCTCAGTCTGACGACTCGTCCTATTCCGACGCTACCGCCGCCTCTTCCTCTTCCTCGCGATGTTCCGAACCCAGAAGAATGGATACTTGTCAAAGTGGCCTTTGTTGGCCTCAATCCGGGCGCGATCTTTCAGATGACCCTCGTCCCGCCATTCATCCGGCAGGCATCTTGCGTGCCCGAAATGGACTTTTCAGGCACCGTCATTGACGTTTGGCATCCCGACGATAGCTCTGGATCAGCGACTGGACGGTTTAAGAAGGGAGATAAGATCGTGGCGATGCTCCCCGCCAGTCACACCCTACCCACGGGCACCGGAGCTTTGGCGGAGCACGTCCGTATCCCGGCCCGATATGCAGTGCATAAACCCGAGAGCGTCAGCTTTGGCGACGGGGCGGGGTGTCTACTGCCAGGTCTAACGGCGCGGCAGTTGGTGAACGAGTCTGGCGCCAAGGCCGGGGACCGGGTGCTGGTGAATGCGGCGAGCGGAGGGATCGGGACGAACGTGGTCCAGATGGCGCGCAAGGTTGTTGGCCGAGAGGGTTACATCGTCGGTATCTGCAGCGGAAGGAATGCTGACCTAGTCAAGAGTCTGGGGGCCGACGAGGTGAGTCTAAGCCGGGGTCTTGAAGTTGTATCTAACAGTTCCAGGCTATCGACTATACTGAGCATGATTCTGTCTCGGAACACTTGAAGGCTCGCTTCTCTTCAAACCCCTTCGACACCATTATCGACACCCTAGGTCATCAAGCGCTTTACCTTACATCGCCTTCATACCTTGTCCCTGAGGGAAACTACTCGTCAGTCGGCATCAAACCGCCAACGTTCTTCGTGCCCGACTTTCTGCGCGCGGTTCTTCAGATGAAGTTGAACGAGTGGTGGCCGGTCTCTCCTTGGCTCGGCGGCGTAGGAAGGCGATGGCTGGGCACGTCCATGATGAGCCCGACGCTGGAGGACCGCCAGGCGGTTATGGACATGCTAGGCCGGGGCGATATTCGGCTGGTCAGAGATAGCGTGTGGTCATTTGCGGAGACGAAGGAAGCATATAAGAAGCTTGGTGGACTGCATGCCAGGGGTAAGGTATTGGTCAAGGTGGACCAGCAGGTTGAGGATGATGAGTCTTAGATGCTGAGGGATTGGGTTGTTCTGGACTCGGCAAAACTCTTTCGGAAGGTCAAGTTTGCTCTTGCGATATGTATTCTACATAGATCTGCTGTAATGTACAATAGCTCTCATTAAACTCACGATATGGCGGTTATTTATATGGAGACGCCAGAAGAAATGGTGAAGTTTTCGGCTTGCTACAATAAGTTAGCAGTCCTGATCAAGCATCGCGAGACCTGCATCTCCGTGTAGACTAAGTGGCGGGGAAACCTGACGGAAACTTCTTGGTAGAATTTTTATTTGGGACAACCTGAATTATAATTGAAGAACAGTACCTTGCATTTCCATCGCACGTTGGCCGCGTCTTAGCTCCGCAGCGCCAGCGGTCGAATCAGCCCCATGTCGGCTGCACATCTGTGTGAAAGAAGAACGCTGAATGGTAGAGTGAGCATCAAGGCAGACACAGGCTCAGTCGCCTTTTTGCTGCTTTCCAGCGTGGTTCGCCTGAATGCTGCCCCCCTGCTTACCTGATGCGCATGCATCTACCTTGCGCCACACTCTGGGTCTGGTGGTCGTTGGCAGGCCTCGGGAGCATCCAAGTCAGATTTGCTCGTTGCGTTATCGACCTCAACGACCATGGCTTCTCAAGGAACCTTCGGCTACGACATCGCATCATCCCAACGGGATGGAACTCTCGCTCAGTACTGCCGGGATTCCCACGAGTATCCGAAAAACCTCGTGCGGAGTCGCCGCGATGTCGACCGCTGGTCAACTCGTCTCGAGGACGCAGCATTGCGTCTCAATTTCGATGGCCCTCTTCTCAGATTCATCGAAACATGCACTTGCTCCGACGATGAACATCGAAATGACACCAATCCTAGTACGGGCGCAACTGAGCGATGCCATTGTCAACCACGTTCCAAAGATACCGTGACTCTTGACGAGCTGAAGAGCCATCTGCAACACAAAGGGTCGGACCCAAAACTGCGATATATGTATGTTCGTTCAATAACACTCACAAAATAGTTCACTGAAGAGCTAATGTGGAACCAGCTTTGTCCAATCTAAGTCCTCCCGAGATCGCTTGAACTGCACACCCTCCATGTTTACATATCTTTGCAACTACCACCAAATTCCTCGGTATTTTTTGAACAGCGTCTATTCACTGAGGACGACACACCCTTGGAGTGATTATAACCTGGCGCCGTTCCACGACGACAACACTCTACTTGCCCCCGATGAGAATATCTACCGGAGCCGCGGCTACGGGCGAGAGATCCGATACTCGTACGCGCTTCGGTCGGTCGAAACACCCGAGTCAAGAAACGGCAACGAATCACCATGGTCTATTAGACAAGTCGGGATATATCATTCTTTTGATGTAGGAAGCGGGCGGACGCTCTGGGTTTTCTGCAAAGGAAACTCGGTCATCGAAGATCGCATTCGAAACGCTTTATCAAGGCATCCTGCGTTCACTCCAGAAGCAATCAAAGAGATTTCGCGGTCTTTCTCTGCCAGTCTGGGTATTCTCACGATGACACTTGATTGGTGTGACGATAATTGGCGCCGGTACATCGAAGTGATAACGGACGACATCAATAGGGGGGTAGACAAGGTCAGATTGGCCGCGATGGAAGATGAGACCGACCCAGGAGATATCAAGAAGCTCGTGGAATATCTTGAACGGCACCCCACTAGCGATCTATCTCGGAACTCGACCCTGATGGGTAGTATTCTCCAAAACTTTACAGAAGAACTCGCCTTCAACGAGAAGACATCGGCGACCGAATCGTCGACTTCTCCTCCAGAAGACGTCAAAAGGCTTCGAAGATCTGAGGAATTTTCGTTCAATGAACTGAAGAGACTGCAAGAAGGCCAAGAAAAACTTCAGGAGGCCTGTCTTGCTCTCGAGATGAACCGCCAGGTCATACGGCAGATACGAGACCACTATCAGAGCCTCATGACCCAATTTCGAATCACCGAGATGGAGAATATACAAGAACACTGCAGAAATGAAGTCCTACAGCTATGCTGTCACTCAAAATACATCGAAGCCAACATGGAGGCTCAGCAGGCTCGGCTAGACTCGCTGATTCGCCTAGTCCAGGAGAGTAAAGCAATGGTAAGAGCACTCCCCGATGATGTGAGAATGAAACTGATAAGAACTAGTATGATTGTATTATTCAGTACAGAAGATTCCAAATTCAACGAATCTTCGCCGAGGTCGCCCAAGCTTCAGGTTCGAAGATGATGGATATAGCGGAAAGAACTGAGCGAGAAACCAGGTCGATGCGTATCATTACATTTGTCACTCTCATTTTTCTTCCGGCAACCTTCATATCTGTAAGAACCCATTCATTTAGCCAACAGTACACAGCTAAGCAGCATTGCTAACACCTGTGTCACAAATCAGACCTTCATTGGGATTGACAGTGCAACTTGGGCTTCCTCCGACCCAGAAATATTTCTCGATCTGCCCTTCATGGGCTTGCACAGAACCATGATGATATCTGCTGCCATAATGGCCGCGACTGTTCTTCTATGGGCGATAGTCTATGCCTGGCTTAAACAACGCAGGCTGCGGCATTGAGTTGTCAAGTTGGACTTGTCGATCTCAATGAACATTATACTTTAATCAATACGACAGGATGGGGGAATCACACCGAGACAAGAAAATCTTCTGTTGGCACGGCGTTCGTGGGTCTTAAGTTGTTGGAGTTTCTTTGATGAGGGGGATAACATGCGGTAGTCTATGGACAAGGACAACGTAGACGCGGTTTCAAACCGGACTTGGAACGATGGAACATGATGGAATGAAACCACTGAGAATTAAGTAAGAAACAGGTCTCAAAAAGAGCAACCGTTTCTAGGGTAAAGCACTTAAACTGTTACCCGCTGGGGCAAGTGACCGCATTGTCCCTGATCCCGCCCGCAGCCTTGTTTTCCCCCAGATGGAACTCGAGGACAGCAGTCGGTAGTCATTATGGCTTTGCATATACAATGCATTGTCGATTCAAGTTGCAACCTACATCTTACCAGTTTGGCCTACATGTCGTAAGGTGCTGGAGAAACCGGAAAGGTTCTCAGCAGCATGGGTTCATTGAACCACGCACTGCCCCTATGGGCGTTGTGCTATACAACCTCATATGTACTTCTCAGCTGTGGAGTCAAGCTCCAGAGGACCGCCTATCCGCAATCACCGCGTTCTAAAGTGGAATGCAGAAAGCCCAGCTCAGCCCTGTGGGACAAACATGAAGAAAGCAACCCCTCATTGGTGTTGATGTATTATTGAACTTTTTATAATGAAGGCAAAGGAATTTACTTGGGCAAGAGGCGTCAACAAGGGCTGCTGGGTTTACACTAACTCCAGTCTGGATTGGCCTGGAATATTTATGGAGGTGGAGGGTGGTGTGAAATGCAGCCATCACAGACACGTAACTCTTCACCGGGGCCCGCCGCTCGAGGCAGACTCCGTTAGTAGTGGCCTCTGATGGTTGGAGCCAGGTTCTGCACATTTGTAAACGTGCTAATGAGGGCTGTGCGACCTGAGGTTTCAGCTGATATGCCCAGCAGCTTCCCCGCCACGCCTGGCTACTACAGCAGAGAAGCGATGGTTGGGCATTAATTATAAGCCGTGACCCTCCTCAATCTCGAGGCGATTCAACGTTTACGTTTCCGCCTCCAGAGAACACCTCTCAGCGAGCCCAAAACATACCCTGTGCTATCATCCACGACCCTTGGATACAAGTTCGAACTGCTCAAGGGAACTTTCTGCATCGCACCCAGAATTTCTATACGTTGTGCACTTACCCTCATTATCGATATGACTGGCCCCGAAGCGGGTAGATTAGTGCGCAATACCATCGCAAGTTATCGACTTCGTCGGGAGGATGTCGAGACCTATCTGCGAGGTATATTCGACGATGAGAGCATTGAAGTGAGAGTTGAGGTATGAGCTGCTGTTAAAGATAATTGCGTCAACCATGTCCCCGAAGTAGTGAGGACTAAGTAAGTGAAGCTTACGGTTCGCAGGACGACGCATCTTATGTCTTTTATCTCAACCGACGTTTGACCTCGGTAAGCTATGGCCATTTCTACTCTCTATTTCTCTCGCTCTTCTATATTGAGGATTACCTTGTTTGACTATATTCTTGGTTCCAGTTATGTGGTCGAGGTAGCTCAACGTTATTTTACTGATGATCCAGACAGGATGAAGAGCAGGAAATTGTGCTTCTGCAAGTCTACAATTCCTCTGGCATTACCGATGCTAGTAGAAGTATAGAAAAGTTTGAAGAAGAATTCCATGCCGAATTCTATGACGAATTCCGCACATTTGTCGAGGAGACATCCCTCGACGGAATCAACGGGCACAAGGATTCAGTCAAATTCATTAGCCCCTCTGTCGTCAAAAACTGGTGGAAGCAGGTTGGCGAGAGACACAACGCTCAAAGTTCCAACCGGCAATTGCGATCAATTACCACTACCCGCAAAGATTACCTGATAATCTTTTCTATCCTTATTTACATTGGCAAGACTCAATTCATTCGTGAGTTCGCCAGACTTGGATGGAAGGATCAGAAATTGCCCCTCCTCCCTGGTGACTGCGAGCGCTTTGGACAGGACCCTGACGTGACTGAGACCCTGCGGAGGTTTTGTAACCACCAGTGGCGCTTTTGTCCCGTAGTTTTCTCAGAAAAAACACGGATGGATAAGAAGATTCTTCAGCCACAAGAAATACTGCCAATCGAGGACGAGCGGGCACTGAATAGGCCATTAATCCATGCCAAGCTTACCGTCAGGCTGGTTAAAATATACGATGCATGCTGCGATCCAAAGTGGTGCAACGGGGTAAGAATTCTTCTGGTTTCTGATACTCTTGTAGTCTAACTATCTTCGGCCTGGTAGCTAACCCATTCTGTAGAATACTATCGTCCTCAAGGAGTTCCAGACGCAGGACGATAAGGAGCTCCGAGATGCTTGGCACCAAGAGTGCAATGCCTTTACCGCAATAACGTCTTACGAGAGCATTATAAACTACTTAGGTTCATTCCAACAGTGCGATTGCTGTTTCATCGTCCTCGAACATGCAACCACTGGAAGCCTGAGGGATGTGTTTAGTAGTGATACCCGCCCAAGGACGACACGGCAGTTGGCTTCCTTCTGGAAAGCATTGGCGGGCCTTTTCAAAGCCATCAACCACATCCATAGCCGTGGACCTCGATCGAACTGGGTGGGGAATACCCTGTGAGTCCAATCGTATATCATACCCTCAAGCCTCTGGGTAGAAATCTGACGTGTGGTTTAGCACACGCCAGGATATTAATCCGTCCAACATTCTAGTTTTCTCACGCGGCAGGGAGATATTCTCAGATAATTTCAAGCTCAAACTTGCCGACTTTGATACGGCGACTGCATTTCAGTCCACTAACGATACCGACTTAGAATGGCGTAATGGCACTAGATCGGGGATGTATAGTAAGTCATTTTTATCGCCCTGAACCCTATGTTGATGGCTGATGATGCGTTGTGAAGGCGCCCCTGAAGGCCTGGGTTTGCACCAGGGGCAGTCAAAGGGTGGATTTCAGTATTCACTTAATCGCGATGTCTGGTCTCTTGGTTGTGTTCTTAGCATGGCTCTGGTCTGGCTTGGAGGTGGCATGGCGGCAATTAATACCGCTGAACGGCATCGCAAGGCTGCCATCAAAGCATACCAATCCTATATCGACAGTGGTTGCGTCGGTGCTCAATTTCACAATGGCGGAGAGGTACTTCCTAGTGTCCTCGAATCTCATCGCATCGCCATCGACACATTACAGCCTTCTGATATCTTGTCTCGAGGTGTCCGGGACCTCATCGAGAAGCAGATACTTGTTAGCAGTGGGTTGCGCAATACGCCAATGGACGTATGGGAGAAGTTCAACATGATTATTAAAAATGCGAACCTATCTTCTTGGCACCAGAAGGGTTTCAACTCACCCAGTGGCCTCACTGATCCTCATCGACGCTCTGGCTACGTCAAACAGCAACATCATGTGGACAGAGCTCTGAGGACTGTCGATTTCTGTCGCTTTCTCGAATCGGATTGCACGAGCTCTGGAAGAGATTTTGTCGAAGGTGGCGTGGAGATGGACTTTCATCGAAAATTTACCATCGAACACGTCGAGAGTCACCGTCACGGCGGGCACAAGAAGGAAGATCTTCCCGGCTACGACAGCTTCCACCAAGGGATTCACTCACGGCATTTCATCCTCATCATCGACGATTCTGATTCAATGCGCCAAAAACAAGGCGATGTTTGTAGAGCTGCAAATGCTCTGCTGTGGGTACTCAAAGGAATCGACTCAGATAACGTGGAATATAGCTTCACATCCGATCCGTCAAGTTCCTGGTCCACAGGGAGACAGAACACCAGGCAACTTATGAAGCTGATTGAAGGTCGTCTCAAAGGACCTGCCACTGCCTCATGGTGCAACATGGCGAATGCTTTGAACACCGTCCTCGATAGCGAGGTGGTCCGTCCTGACCGCCCGACAAGTGTCCTGGTTTTGACGGACGGCATATGGGAGCCATGGTTGAATTCGACCATTGATATCGAAGGCACCCTCTTGAGAGTCGTAAAACAGATGGATGAGAAGTCTATGAGACGGGCCGACTTCACTGTGCAGTTTGTGAGTTTCGGTAACAATGCATTTGGCCTTAGACGTCTGGAGTACCTTGGCGGAGAGATAATCAACGAGCATCGAGAAGGCCCTACGATGTAAGAGATATCAGTTGACAACAACGCTGGATTTACTGATTCCTATAGGGACATTGTCACTCATAAAAGCAGCTCAGATAACTTCTGGGCTATTCTCCGGGACCCAACCAGCATGGTCAATGATGACATTTCTCCAGTTGCTAGGAAACCTTCTAATGACATCTATTCCCCGCCACTCAAAGAAGATACCCCCTCAAAAATAGGTACATCCGGTACCGAATTGAGAGGAGTTGACTGGCCGCAAGAATGGAGCGCTCTGGGTGACGGATGCGGGGCTAGATCGACCGTCGACAACGATTCACAATCATCAGCCTCTGGCGGCCACACTGACGATGTGATTATGGACGAAAATTCCAGGGCTGGTCTTTTTCCAACCCCTGAAATGGAAGATGATTCCCCGCAGGGAGCAGCTGAAAAACTGGCCCGTCTTCTTTACCAGGATTCGGATCTTCGAGACCTATACTCAGAAGCCGAACGACGCTTTGACAAGGGTTGGTTTTTTGCAAAACATGCCAAACTCCTCGAGATTTATCTAAGCGAAGTCCGGGCTGCTACTGCAGATTCGCTGAGTGAACAGGCCATTGGAATATTGATAAGAAAGGATATGAGAGAACTCGTGACCTCTGAGGTGCTCTGGCTTTCAGCCAAAAAGACGGATGCTTCGGCAGATTGGGTGGATCAAGAGAACGACAGAGACTATAGTTCCGAAGGCAGCCCAAGACAGCAACCGGCAACCACAATGAGGACAGCCGAGACTGGGACTCATTCTTCCACGTCCGAGAGTCTAGCCAGCGAGCCTCTGCATCGCCATGCCAGAACGTCCATCAATGAATCAGACGACAGTGATGAAGACGACGAAGAAGCGGCGCCAGAAGATGACCAGGAGATACAACCAGAAGCTTTCCAGAAGCTCAACAATCTGTGGGAACTTTTCACCACTGGGACGCCCTTTGAAACCTTCAAGTCCAATCTTACCTGCCTTGTTCGGCCTCCGAGGACTTTGCCCGATGCGCTAGCACTGAAGAACTTGCGGGCCTTGAGGCGGCTGATTCGTAACAAGTTTGACACGGTTGCTCAGGGCGATTACTCCTGGCTCCGGGAACTGGAGGACTTGGGCTATGAGCCGGACGACATCGCTGACCTGTTGTTTGAAGACGCTAAAGACTCCCCCTGGATCTTCTTTACTGCCGACCCTGAATCCCAATCAAGCATCGAGATCCAAGCCGATCACCACCTGCCAGGGTGTGTCCATCAATTGTTTGAGTCCCCTAGTCATACAGAGAAATCTATCGCCTCAACTACCAACTTTCCTCAGGCCGACCTCCTGATTCCGATTACCAAAGAAATCCAGCAGTATTGCGGCTTGGCTGGCGTTGTACCATCGTGCCGCGACGCAACGAGATTGAACGGACTGGTACAGTTTGAGGAGGAGAATTCGGTTGCCAGGGTCTCCTATCATCATCAAGAACGCACCCAGATGTTCACTCGGCTAATAAATGCCCTGGGACTGTTCTGCAGAGCGTTAAATACGGCTCAGACTGCTGGCCTCTGCTGCAACTCTTTCACAATTCTCAGGCAAGCTGCCAGTGTTGCTGAGGGGATGGTCGAGATGCGCGAGGTTCCAATTATCCTTGTCGGGCGAATGCTGCGAGAATTCAAGGTGTTGAAGTTGAGTGACGGCACTCGAAACATCCGGCTCACAGCGACCATGCAACTAGTCGAGCGCTTGGGACTTGAAGGACTCGACGTTGGGAGCGAACAGGATACCCACCGTGCTCTCCATACGGGGTGCCTGTGCGTTCAAATCCTATCACTCGGCTTCCAGTCGTACATTCAAGGGCATGTTGGGCCCTTTCGCCCATTCTTCCTTAACGCGCCTCTCAAGAAGATCCAACTTCAGGGCTGTGAGACGACAGACGTGGATATCGAGGTCAGTCTCAGGCACCTGTCCTGCATTGGCGACATGCTTCAGGGTCCGGTCCTTGTATTTGGCAGCCCGCAGACGCGAGAGAGCGTTTCTACTCCGACAGGCATTACAGAGAGATTCGACCTATTTGCCAGTCCAGAAAGTCTGGTCGACACATGGGGGCCCGGTCAGTTCATCATGCCTACCCCAGAGAGTGCCTTACCTTCTGCCGTTCAGATTGGCCGGGGAGTGGTGTTTGAACTCAGCCAGAAAGATGACAAGTTCCACTGGAGTCGTGATGTCGCTCCCGATCAGTTCTGTCAGGGCCTCCTCAATCCTTGGTGTAAAGTCAGGATCGGGACGCCGCCGGTATCTGTGAACGACAACTGCCAATTCAACGAAAGCGAATGCCGGGCTCTCCGCTCCAGTTTTCTCCGTCCTTTGAGAACATTTGCACCTGTCTGGGCCACAACCGAACGGCAGATTGGTGCCCAGTTTGGCCAGTATTTCATAGTGCAGGCCAACTCTGCCCAGCATCGGATTCCTGGATGGACCCTCAAACAGGAGATATGCCGTTCGGCTCACGAAAACATGATAAGTTACCTGGAGGGCCACTGGGCCGTGCAAGTGAGCCTCTGCACCGGTATCGCCAGACGCATATCGCTGCGAGAAATGGTGGCAGACCTGTTGCCCGTGTTCGCCAACGAGCTTACTTCAGGGGACGACTGTCAGCTCTGGCAACGACTAAGAGATGAATGCCACATTGTCAAAGCGCTTCGAAGCAACGACCTCATCAGCTGGCTCCAGGGACTAGAAAAGTCTCTTCATAACCGTGTCGTAACATTTGTCAGTCGAATCCTTGACGTACTCAGCGAGACGGGACTTGACCGTCAAGGGCGCTCGCTTCGGGTTTCGTGGCCGTATGGTAGCGACACATCTTATTGTTTCGAGATAGACCTTGCGCAGCGTGAGAGCTCATGGGCAAGGCTACTGGCTGACTCGGAAGACTGCGCAACATTCGCGTACGCCTCGCCAAAGTGTCTTGAGACGGCCGAGATTCGGTGCAGCGGCGTATGTGGACCTTGGCGCAATGCGATTCCCCTTCTCGAGACTGCAGTAATGGCATGTCCGACAATTGCTGCTGTGCAGGCGGCGATAAGTTCAACAGCAGCTGCACTCCAGCATGAGGAAACATACTTCTTTCAGAAGATGGACGGAGTGCTGTTCGTCAAGGCTGTGAGACCGCAGGACTCGGAGGTGGCGAGGCTCGTTGGAAAGAGAAGTAATATTCCAGATAACATCAGGCATAGGATGCTCGCCAACGAATGGTTGAAGAGAACTCAGCTAAGGACTCAGCTTAGGACTCAACTTCGGGAGCGCAGGGGTGGGGAGGTTGTAGCGGTGCTTACCTCGATGGCAGGGTACTCATGAAGCCTCGGCACTATTATCTGTCGATCGATAGAGAATCCACTTTACCAATGCCGAGATATGCACTGGGGCCAAGAAGCTAAAACTGGGAGTTTTGAGTGACACTTGAATCATCCACCACTCAGCATTCGAGGTCTGATATGGCCGTGTCAGCCCAATGCAGCTCAGAACTTGGAACGTTGCACGAGAGTTGTGAGCTGTCTGTTTCAGCCTTGTGCGAGATGCGGACCTCGGTACATTTTTCGCTCTACCTGTGATGTCACCGACCTGCAATGATACGGCGCAAACTGTAGGTGAGCATGACCAAAGCTTGGTGGAACACAAGTGCAGGGCTTCCAGAACCTAGCCTTATAAGGCTGTTTAAGCGTCGGACGAGGGTGGAGTCGTAAAATTGAGCCTATCGATCTCAGGCCACAGCCACAGCAAAGCCGCTGTGACACCTGCGATCGATATTCTGATTATCTATCTTGAATCTTTGACTCTCCGACATTTGGTCGATTTCTCCGACTCTTGGTGCATGTCGGCGACTTTTTGGAACGGGTCGGAATCGTTAAAGGCCGTCCCTCTGCACCTAAGCCACCTTGACGTCGACGCTCAGCCCACTATAGCCTTACAGGCATGGCCCCCATCAGCAATGAAACCCCCAGCGCTAGCAAATGACATGACCCCTGAAGGGTCGTTACGGGGCTCGGACTCGACCGTGATTCGCTGAGGGGGAGCAGAATTGCCGTGTCCGAGTCCGAAACCGTTTTAATTCACAGCCACACTCAGCGAGTCCGTACCTACAAGGCTGTTGCGTCTGCTCCGCGCGTTCTCGTACGTAGAGCGGCTTTCGCTTTTCATTGACGTCTTCGCTCATGCTTTTTGGTTTTGCGCTTTTCGGCGATGAGAGCGGCCCCTTCGGGCACGGGCGTCACCAGATTCCCCTTCTCCGGGCCGTTTTTATGAACGGGACAAAGGTTCATTTACGCGGCCTCAATCACGACTAGATGAAGAAGCCATTTCCCCGCAGGAAATTCGAACCGTGACCCCCGTTTTTGGTGGATTCTGATCATTGACTTTAAAGTTTTGCTTCACTGACGAACTCCGTGTTTTACACTTTCTTCTCACAAAATGGCTTCTCGCTCAGACTCTGGTGTGCCGCTGCTCAAGACGTGCCAGACATGCTTCCATGCAAAGATTAGATGCGAAAAGTCTCAGGACTCGGGCAAGTGCGACAGATGCCTGCGGCTCGGAAAGACATGCGTCTTTAACCCGTCTCGGCGCCGCAAGGCTCTAAGGCCGGGGTGAGCAACTCAACTTACACCAGAATACAAATTATCGTGTACTAACACAACAACAGTTCAAAGAATCTGGATGCGACAAGCCCGACTACAAGATCCAGGTCGCCGTCCATCACGTCTGCAAATGCCGGCCCTTCGTCCTCTAGGGATTTCCCTGGCAGCTCGCCGGCCTTTTCCAACACGCCCGGCAGCATTGACCCGGATGCGCCATCCAGCCCCTTTGCGCGCGGCCTGTTGACGTATGAGCTGGGGCAGGACCTGCTCGATGCGTTCAGGACAAAGATGACGCCTCACTTTCCATTTGTGTGCGTCCCAGACACACTCTCCGTCCAGGACCTGGCACGCGAGAAGCCGGCGCTGTGCGTGGCCATCATGGCGGCGTCGTCATACGGCGACCACAAGCTCCAGCAGGCTCTGGGTCACATGTTCAACGAGATCGTCGCCATCCGATTGATCAGAGGGCCCTTTGCGACCCTCGACATGCTGCAGGGGCTGCTGGTGCATCTGGCATGGTAAGGGGGTTCCACAATCCATCGGCAGAGACTAAGTGCTGACACGAAAAAACCAGGGCGCACTACCAGCAAGGAACAATGAAGTACTCGCAGCATCTGTCTCTGGCCGGCAGCATCGTTTCGGACATGAGGCTCGACAGGCCGCGGGTGGCGAGTCTCTGGGCGCTCAACAGGGAGACCAAGCAGTCTGCCAGCGCGCTGACGCATGATGAGATGAGGGCGTTGGCGGGCACGTATTATCTCTCGTCTAGGTACAACAAGTCTAGCCAATCACGTAACACGGAGCTGACGTCGAATTAGTTCCGCGGTTCTGCTGCAAAAGTCTCATCACTTTCGATACACGCCGTATATCCTCGAGTGCTGCCACCTCTTGACGTCCAAGGGCACCCAACCTACTGACAGACATCTCCCGTACATCATCTACCTGCAGAAGCTTACTGAGGAGGTGGATGATGCTGTCACTGGGGCTACGAGTTCGCAGTCTGCGCAGACGCAGCAGCAACTCCCCGCCGAGCTACACCGCATCAGTGAGCGGTACATGAACATGAAGGCGTCGTTGCCTTTTCCTCTAAGTGACAGCCGTAAGTACATCATTCATATTTTTGGGCTCTGCTGACAAATCTAGCTACGATTTTGTTACAACTACATGTTCTGGATCTTCTCATCTGCCAGCCCTCCCCTGATGGAGTCTCGTACGGCCCTGGTGGCTTCCAGAGTCTGCAGGCAGGCGGTGATCAGACCCGTCTCCTCGACTGGCTATCACAAAGCATTTCAGCCGCCAAGTCTCTGATCAGCGTCGTTCTCGTCCTTCCCCAAGGCGAAGAGGGTGCCATGGTCAACACTGGTTGGATCATGCTCTACTGCGCCGTATCTCTCGCAGTCCGACTCGACCTCGTAGCTGCACAAGCGGAAAATGCCCAGACTACTGGGCATCTGCGTCGTATCCTTGATATGCCGCATACCCTCCGTCAAATTGTGCTCCGAATGGAAGCTGCGTCAGGAACAGATGTTGGCGAGGGCGAGAACGACCCTTTTTATAGCCTGGCAGCTCGAGCTCGGCGCATTGAGCGGTGGTATCTTGAGCGTGCCGGCCCAACCGACTCTCCCGATGTCGGCAGTATTTTTGGATCATCCGTGTCATCACCCACCGCCTACCCAGAGCTTGGCATGACACCCGGGTCTTTTGGCGATACAAGTCATATTGTACCGAGTCTTCAGGTCACTGGAGAAACAGATGATCAATGGACGACGAACCTGTTGGCAGATCTGGAGACAGACACGGGGATGGGCAACCTCTTGTATACCGGGCCGTTTGAGTTTCTGGGAGATCATCAGTTATGAGTAAACATTTCCAGACCAAAACGGGGGGCGTACGCGGATGCATTTATATAGAGGCGGCACGGTCGGACACGGACTTGGGCGGAAGCACGGAGTTTGGTGGTGTTGCGAATACATTTCCTCTTTGAACCTTAGACCGCCGGGATGGATGCCCCCCTATCGTGTACATACGGTGTAAACGAGCGGAGTAAATAACAAAACACAAAACTCCGTCTATATTCCAAATCCTTCATGTACATGCTATGCATTGACCGGTCACCCGACCTGTTTTGATTTGCCCTTTTTCTTTCCGGGGCCGGACTTGTTTTCTTTCTCCTTGCCCTTTTTGATTGCATCCACCATGCCCTGGATCTCCTCCTTTTGGTCCTGCTCGCTCTTCTCCTTGGTCTTCTTTTCGTCGGCTGCTTTTTGGGCCGCCCTCTTCTTGGCCTGGATCTTTTCCACCTTTTCGATCAAGTTGTCACTCTCCTGCCATAGTTTCTTGGCAACCTCTTCATCCTTGACCTCTTTTCGCGCAAAGTCTACTTCCATGCACTCCTTGATAAGCTTTCCACCAAGACCGCGGCCAAGGTCACCATCCATGGCGGCATAGAGGATGGACTGTGCGGCCATGTGAGGAGACTTGAGGAGGAACCACGGCACAAGATAGCCGGCGAGGTAAATGGCTAGACCCCATAGAGAGCCACGCGTCAACCAGCGACGGGTACTTGGCGTACGGGCCAGACCGGGGTCCACAAAGATTACTCGCGTGTTGCAGGGCAGCTTGTCCGGTCGCTCATAGGAGTCCAGGTGCTTCTGGAACGCTTGACCAAAAACATTCATGGCGAGTTTGCTACGTGCGTATGCCTTGCCCGGCGACCAGTTGTCTTTGGAGATAGCCTCTTTGAGCGATGGCGATCCAATGTATGCAGAGCATGTCGGGATAATGACTCGGACGTCTCGATCGATCGGCTGCGCTCGGAGTGCCGGACTCAAAATGCCCAGTAGGTGGAAGTTGGCCAGAAAGTTGACCATCCACGTCTCCTCAATGCCCTCCTCAGACTCCTTTCTCTTTCCGCCTGGCGCCGTCATGGCAGCAGCACACAAAATAACCATGTCCAGTCGCCGCGGCGGGGCATTGTCGATCCATTTCGTAGCAAACGTTCGGATACTGTGGAAACTCGAGAGGTCCACCTGCTCGGCGTAGATGAGCTGGTTGTTGGTTTTCTCCCGGAGGTCCTGGATGTATTCGACGAGAAAGGGGTCCGATGCAGGCACTTGGGTCAGCAGAACCAGCTGTGCACCGCGTGTCGCGAGTGCCTGTGCTGTCGCAGCGCCTATGCCGGACGTACCGCCCGTTATTATCGCGACCTTGCCATGGAGGGGCTTCTCGGAAGGGTTGCCGCGGCCGGAGGCGTAGGTCTTGACGAGGACGAGAAAGAGGAGGGCGAGGATGGTGTAAATTGTCGGGCGGATATATGGTCGGACTTGGTCGGGGATGCCGTTTTCGAGAACGCCCAGGAACAGAACGATAGGCATATTGGAGGCTAGCGCATTCCGACAGGTCCGTAGGTGTCGGTGCGGTTGGTGAAGAGGATTAAAGTGGGAGTTTTTGGTGTCGTGGCCCTCAAATCGCGGCTTCACGTGACGTCTTACAGCGAGCAACTGCGCCTCAATGATCCTTCACTTCTTTATCTTTACGTCACATCATCTTGACCTTGCTTTGCATTTCTCCTTTGTCAATCAGTTGATCGACGATCGAATTTTGCAAAACTTTACTCTCGTTAAATAATCCCCCGAATAATGTGCGTATTGCCTCCGTACACCAGCACAAGTCTAACAACCGCAGCAACATGGACGACCCCAACAAGCAGGCCGAGGAGCGTTTGGTAAACAAGTCACACGACACATGCAGGCTGATCTTGCAGGTTCTCAGTTTCGGTTGCATAGGAGCAGGGGCATGAAGAGAAAAGGAAGCGCTGTCAGCATGGATTTCGAGCGAGCATAGAAGCGATACAGTCAAAGAGATTTATCAGTGTACTACTATTCTGGCTCATCAACCACGGTTCAACAAAAGAACTAATCATGCAGTCTGTCGTCCTTCTTCTTTCTAACCCAAATTTCACCCACCGGATCGCCTTCATCTGCAACGCACTCCCAGTCACCGATGCCGTGCTCCTCGGAAGCCTTTCTAACGCCTCGGCCACCACCACCGATGATCAGATTGCCCGGGCGGTAGCTTTCATCCATCTTCATCCGGCGGATCACGCTTCCGTGGACGCGCACGGCATCGGGAATGTCTCGGACCTCGCCACAAGGGAGAGGCCATCGAATTGGCTTCCATGATCCGTCTGACTGAAGATCCATTCTGCGGAAGGGCATGTACTCCATGATCTTCCATGCCGTGACGGCCATGGCGCCGAGACCTTGGCCGTATTCGAGGGAGTCGTGGATTCGGGCGTTGCACGCGCCGTTCATAATGTTGTGAAAGCATGTGTGGGGGTCATCATCCGTCTTTTCATCATCAATGGGCATTTCCGGTGCACGACCCGGTCCTCCGCTGCCGCTGGACACTCGAAGATCGGGAATCTTTGGTCTTCGACGACCTCCTGCCTCATTCCATTCATGAGAGGCACAGCATCCCATCTCAGCAACCTTTTCAGAGTCAAAAGGCAGTCCTGCTCTTTGCGCCTCTCGTACCATCCAGGCGAGTGGGATGTGGCTGGTGCTCTTGGTGTCTTGAAGCATCTCCCAGCCTCCGCCTATGTCAGCGTGTCCTCCAGAGAACCACACCTCGTCAATATCCTGGCTATCATCGTCGTCATTGTCTTCAATGTCGCAGATATTCATACCCGAGAGATTGGATAATGTGTCTGCATCGCCTCGTTGCTTGGACCGTGCTCTCTGGCAAGACTTGGAGCGAGCACGGTACGGAGCATAGCTTGATCCTTGGCCTTTTCCTCCCTTCTTTTCATCAGGCGCGAGATGGCTTCCACGCCGACCTCGGTTTTCGTTTCCATGGAGCTCATCCCGCAGCTCATCGATGGCCTGTCCGAGATGATGATGATGTTTGCCGTGCGGTTTTTGGGGTTTATTCTGATACATCAGATCCTGTCGAAACTTGGCGCGTCGCTCATCGATGCTAACTGCGTGCCGAATCACCTTGGCACTGCTTCGAGCAGTGTATGGGAACTTGCTGCGCTGCATCCAAGCCGTCTCGAATCGTGGAACCGAGTTGACCGTGTCGAATAACCCAAGAAATCGGATGCGGCCAACAGGCCTAGAAAAGGTCTCGCGGAACCCTTTCATGAATCGAAACATTTCGTCTCTCTTCTTTCGCGCCTCCTCAGCCTCCTTGTCTTCTCCCGTGGTTTGCTCTCGTCCCTGCCATTGAGCGAAAGCCTTCCAAGCAAACTTGACCATTTCTTCGTTACCGTGAGACAAGAGTCCAATATAATCGAGCATCTCGGCCAGGAAGCGCGCAATGTACGCCCCTCGGCTGAAGCCAAACATGTAAATCTCATCGCCAGGGTTGTAGAATCGCATGAGGAAGCGGTATCCTCCTACGACGTGCTGGTCAAACGAGGACCCAACGGCCGAGTCCTTGGCCTTTTGGTACCAAGACCTTATTCGAGAGCGGAGACCGGTGTGGGTGAGTGATCCAGAGACGACGTAGGTGCCGATGCCGGCTGAATGCTGTTAGCCTGTGAACTTGACTCAAGGGAACGACTCACGTTGGTAGTAATGATACTGATCATCTGCAGTCCGGTCCAGCATTCGAAAGATCTTGAGAATGTTGCTGTCGCTATCATCCCCATGGAACTTGTTTCCAGTCCCATCGAAACAGAGGACGAGCTTTCTCGGCTTCCGGCCAGCCTCAGCACCGGGAAGGACAGGCCCCATGGCGGGAGTTGATGGTCGACTCTGAAACTCATGGAACGAGTCGGGAG
Organism: Fusarium decemcellulare; assembly: GCA_013266205.1. Classification (NCBI taxonomy): domain Eukaryota; kingdom Fungi; phylum Ascomycota; class Sordariomycetes; order Hypocreales; family Nectriaceae; genus Fusarium; species Fusarium decemcellulare. The sequence goes on from JAAGWO010000258.1 coordinate 64,177, forward strand.
CGTCCTTGACGGAGCCATTCTGAGGGGCAGTCGGCGCAAGGTGATTGACGTCCATGGTTACACGATGCCTGCCCTCCTGCGCGTGATTCCGGCCTTGGCTGCATTTATCGACACGAACAGAGGTGCCACCAGACCCAAGCACCAGGCCGGGGAGCGGGCATCTTATCTCTCCCTGTCAGAAACATGGCCCAGTTAGTCTTGAATCTTGTCTTGGATGTTTCCTCGGCACCGGGCCGGCCAAGATATCGACACTAGACGCGATGATGATCACGGCCAATGCGGTGTACAAGCTCATCATTCCAGCAGAGTCAATTGGCTAGTACGACATTAGCAGCATTGCGAGCCCACGGCCCGACGACGGTGGCTAAGCATGTCTCAGCTGGCGGCCATTGAGGAGAGACGTGGTGTCGGTGGCTAATCTGAAAGAGACGATCTCTGCCGTCATGGGCCTTTCAGCTCCAGCACAATATTGACGGGCTGCAGCTGGACGAACCGCAGAGTTGTCAACTCCACAGCATTTTCCCGGCGGGGTTCTATTCGCCAACCAGCATTGGCTGATCGTCATCAACTGCCGGAGAAAAGTGTTTTTGTGGTATCGACTCTGCACCTCGCCGTCTAGCGTCGAGCTGAGAGTCTCTTTTGGTCATTCCCTTACTTGTTGTGGCACCTTGGGGAGGGGTCTCCTCACTTCTCTGGATGACATGTCATACCAATCGGAGCCAGAGCCCCTAGCCCCATCTCGGACGCTATCGAGGGCCGTCCCTAGAAAGGCGACGGCTAGGGCAGACGAGACGCCTCCTTTTCTGCATTCTGCCGAGTCATTTTCGACGGTCAAGGGGTCTCAGAGTAATGAGACTGAAGCAACTCTCAAAATGGTGTGGGTCGGTCTTGATTATTATTGAACCCGGAGGACGGTTATTGATGACCACCAGTTTCCGTCGTGGAGACGCTATCCCAGCCATCGACGTTGGTGGCAGATGCACAGAATGCATGTGAATGGCTCACAGCTTGCTATTCTTCCACACGGCCTTGCGCTTCTCGACAAAGCTCAGCACGCCCTCCTTCATGTTGTCACCTCCGTCCAGCCCCCGATATATCCCTTGGTCAACCCTCCTCGTGCTTGTCTTGGGGCCCTCGCCGTCCCATCCTCCGAGCAGTCCCTCGCGCGACACGATGACCGAGTCGGGTGAGTTGTCTGCCATCTCGGCCGCCCATCGCAGCGCTTCCTCGACCACGTCTTCGGGCGGGACCACCTTGTTCACGATGCCCCAGTCGAGCATCTGCTTTGCCGTGTACATGCGGCCCAGCAGGGCTATTTCTGAGGCTCGTTGACGGCCCACGATTCGGATGAGGCGCGGCAGGGCACCCGCGATAGCCACAACACCGCGGGTAACTTCTGGCAGGCCAAACTTGGCCGTCTCGCTGGCAATGATGAGATCCAAGTTGATCGCCATCTCCATCCCGCCTCCCAGGCAGAGTCCGTTGACAGCTGCGATGACTGGCTTCTTTCCGCGCCGGTTGCTCAATCCTCCGAACCCATTCTCTTCCCACTTCTCCCCGCCCACTTCATCGCTAGGCTTTCCCTCATTGTTCTTTTCATTCCACTCTTTTAGGTCTGCGCCAGCGCAAAATCCACGTCCTTTGCCTGTTATGACGGCGCACCGCAGCGACGGCTCAGCATCATACCAGGTCCACAGACGATCAAGCTCAAAGTGCATCTGTCGCCTCAGTGCATTGAGCTGAGCAGGTCGGTTAAGCGTGACGAGAAGTACGTGAGGCTTTGGAGATGAGAGGAGCACATCCGGCACAGTCGGCGGAGGTGAGGCAAACTTTTGAGACATGACGATGGATTGCGGCCACGTTGTATGAGACAGTGTAAAGAAGTGGGCGCCGTGGTGAGAGTGGTAATAGCTGGGCATTGGATGAGTGCTAACGTGAACAATTCAGTCTGGTCTCAGACTTTCACTCAAAGGCATGTATCGGTTATGAAGCTGACCAACAATGCTCGACCCCAGATCCAAGCCGTAGCTGGTGTGGGGAACCTCGGCATCTCGGATCCCCATAGCCAGGAATCCCCAATCGGAAACATTCAAGACGATCCCCGCATTCAACATTGCTGTACCACATTCGTGGGAATAATTCTTTTCCATTTCCTAGCAAGGCAACGCCGTCGCAAGTCCTCCATCCTCCCCTCCCCGTGTATCCTCCTTGGTATTAAAGACCCAGGTACTAGACCTCGATCTGATAGTGGTACATTTTGAGTCGCATCAGCCAAATCACGCCGGTAGTCCTCGCTTCTCGCACTCGGTGAAAAAGATGACCATGCGCCAGAGCTTTTTAACCAGGTCCTCTGCTTCGTCATCCAGTGCCTATCATTGTTAGCCATGGTCGTGACAGTGAGAGTTGAAAACTTACCCCCTCCAGCTCGTCGGCCAGCGCGGACGCTGTTCCGTGAGCGCGAAGATGTTCCTCTACAGCCTCCACCAGCATCTCCTCCTGCACACCCAGGTACTCGACAATCTTCTTTTCCACGAATGGCCGCAGCTTGTCACGCACGATGCCCTCATCCATGTAGTCCCACTTGACCTCCCAGCCCCAAAGGCCATCCTTGTCTGAAGGAATCTCTTGTGCCAGCGAGCGCACAGCCTGTGAAATCTCCTCCTCTGTCATGGATGCTGTGGCAGAAGTAGGTTCGAACTGGATAGGGATCAGCTGTCGCTTGGTAGAAGCATCGGCCTCTTCGTCATCCAAAAGACCCTCCACCTCTGCAATTGTGCGCCGTTGAGGAGCCGCCCTGGATGCCTGAGCCTTCTGAGCCGCAGCACCAAGGGACAGCTTGAACGGCTGCGGCGCAGAGACAGACGGAGCTTGTTGCTGCTCCATCTCCTCGGCCTGCTTGTCGAGGAACGAGTCTGCCATGCCTCTAGCACGCTCCATCTCGGCCTTTTCACGACGCTGCTCATCATGCTCTGCCCGTCTATCCGCCTCATCTCTCGACTCCTCGTCCGCGCGGTCAGCCGCCCTCTTACGGGCCCATCCACTGTGGTCGCGGTAGTACGGGTGTGCCTTGCGGCCCGCCTCTTTCTCGTCGTCCCATGCCTTTTCTCTCTCGAGCTGTTCCTCCTTTCTTCGTTCAAATGACTCGGCGTCTTGGCGTTCGCGGTCTCGCTCTCGCTCTATTGCGGCTTGTCTTGATCGTTCTCGGTTGCTCCACTTTCGCTCGGCCTCTAGGTATGCCTTATCCTCCTCGGCCTGCTTCTTCGACTGGTGTCGACGGTACAGTTCTCCGTCGCTAGCATCCGTGTCTTCATCCTCTTGATAAATAGATAGATCTGTGTTGGAAATTCCTCCGTTGACAAATGCAACCCGATTCTGTCCGTTCTGCCCCTTAGGTCCTGACGGCGCATTCGGTATGCTTCCACGAGGACCGAGAGGAATGTTGTTGGCGCTTGCGGGTGGTGAATCAAGACGAGATGGTCGGGAGGGTCCGTTTCGTCGTCGTTCCATCTCTTCCATCTCCTCCTCCCGTCTAAGGCGCTCCAGATCCCGCTGATTACTTCGCTCACGGAAAGCTGCAATCTCTTGTGCCACAACCTCTCGCATCTCGGGCGGAATATCCGCAAGCTCATCGTCTTGTGCCAGGGGAATATTCACCACTTCGACATTCTCGCCAGACTCGGTGTTGCCCATCGTGACATCCGAGTCACTTGCTGTGTTGGTTTGGGGGTAGAACAAGTCGCGAATGACGTCCTTCAGTGCTGCCTTAGCTGCCTCCAGCTTCTCTGTCCCCAGAGAACCATCTTGGCTCTCCTCATAAGATTCAATGTACTTGAGTGAGCTATCGTCAACAGCCACTTGAAGCTTCACCTTCTCAATACCTTCAAACGAGTCATCCTTGGGTCCATCTGCAGACGCCTGCTGTCGTTTCACAGGGACCTCGACATCGTTTTCGTGCAGCAGCTTGATGGCGGTTGAAAGCGACCAGGGGTCTTCGTACAAGGCGAATCCGAACTTGGCGCCCTTGTGGTCCTCTGTCACACTGGCCGCCGCGTCCCATTTCCGCAGCTTTCCAACAGCACTGAGCAACCGCTCCATGCCCTCATCGCCACCAATGCCGTCAGGAATCTGATGTATAAAGATCGTCCGTAGCTTCTCTTCGTTCGTCGGCGGCACAAGCACCTGCGGCGCCTCCCTCGCTCCTCGCTGATCTTGCCCTCTATCCATCCCCAGACCCGGCCGTCCACCGCTTCCAGGCCCGGGCATATCTCGGCCACCCGCCGTGGGAGTGCCAGGCTTGCCGGCCGCTGTGCCGAGTCGAATCACGGGAGCGTTAAAGTTGATGTTGGGCATGTTGGCGGGCGCTTGGAAGTTGGGTGGGAGGCCGCTTGGACGATTAGCTTGCGTGGCGCTAGACTGCTGGACACCTGGAGGCGCCATTCCCGGAGCAGAAGACATGCCTGGAGGAGGTCCTGCGACTGTTAGCTGCGTCCTCGAGTGTCGCGGGGTGAGCGCACCTAGACCAGGTGGAGGAGCCATGCCTGGCGGAGCATTGTTGGATCCGGGGTATCCTCCATAGGCAGGAGGCGCGCCATAGGGGTTGTCTGGAGTCATTAGCATCTTATCGCGACGTGTGCAGTGGTTACTCACTTCCATATGGATTGTAGGCCATGGCTGGCGCACGCCGTCGCGTCGCAGGGAGAAGCTAGAGCCTCGATCTGTGGTGTCTTTCGCGTTTCCCGGCGGAGCAGTCTGGCAGCGCGAGATGAATTAATGGATATCGTGTTATGCGCAGTGTTGAATCGTCGAGGCGCAATCGTGGTGTAGCTGCGAAATCCAGGCACGAGGCTGAACGACTTGTTCTTCAATGTGGGGCCGGTGCAGATGGACCCATATTTCGCCGCCTTATCGCACCTACATTTTTCCGACATCGCGACTTTTCACTCAGCTGTCTGAATTCAACCTCGACGACGACGACAGCCAATTGGGTATATACGTTGGCGTTTGTCGCAAGATGTATGAGAGTCCAATTGTATGCTTCAAAATCAATGCTAACCTCTACCAGGGCCGCTCCATCCAGATTTGGCGGCTCAATGCTGTCGAGGGTAGCTCCCTCATCATGCACGAGAGCCTTTTCGACCTCTCTCGCTTTCCGAGCCGGCCCATCGGACGATGCTCCCCGTCGAACGAATCCTCTCATAGGAAATATCACACGTACCCCCGAGGCAAAGACTCAGACTCCCGAGCGAGCTCAACCCGCACCCAGTCCCAGGACCCCTAGGGCAGACACTTCAAAGGCCCCTCAGGCGCAAGCATCCGACCTACCCCCTCCTCCTCCTCCTGCCGCAGCTCCCCAAGCAGAGTCCAAGCCCACCGAAAAGTTCCCATACACAGCCTCTACGACGTCCTCCAAGAGCATCATCGACATCGCAGCCTTGGTCGCCAGCAAAGCCAGCGCCTTTGGCGATTCCGTAGCCGCAAGTCCCATCGAGCGCCCACAAATCCGTGCCAAGCCCGTCACCGGTCGCACAGTCTTTATCAAGGACCGGATGTCCTCGACAAGCGGCCCCACGCCCACCGTTGCCCTCAGGATACTCTCAAGGATCATCCGCGAGGACCAGGTCAAGAACAAGTATCACAGCCAAAAGTTCCACGAGCGCAAGGGTCTTAAGAAGAAGAGACTGAGGAGTCAGCGGTGGCGGTCCCGATTCAAGCACGGCTTCAAGGCGACTGTCACCCGAGTTATCGAGCTGAAAAGGCAGGGATGGTAGATGATTGTATAGTATCCATGTAAAATAAGCATGTATGAATGGCATTGACGCTCAGTCTAAGTCGTTATCGTGAAATCACATGTAGTCGTCATCCAACTCTCGAGTAGGAGTCCCGAGAGGGCTGGCCTTGATCTTGGGTCGGGATCTGAACACCGCCTCCATATCCTCCTGTGCCATGAGTTCCTCCGCCAAGATTGTCTGGTCCTCCTCCTCTTCTACCTTGGGAAAGAGGCTTCCCTCTTGTCTAGGCGGCGGCAGTCTGGATTTTCTCAGTGACCGTCTCCTCTCCATCTGAGCCTTTTGCTTTGCCTTTTCGAAACCGGCCATACTCTTCCGAGTACGTGCAGTTAGGTCTTCGAATTCGTCGTTCACAAGAGTCTGGCTGATATCCTCGGGAGGGTTTGTGTTTGCAAGCGTCGGAGCAAGGGGAAGATCAGGCTCCTCGTGATCAGGGAAACCAAATCCACGGCCCATAGACATGCGAGTTCGCTCAGCAAGAGAAAGGGTGTGTCGAGGCCTGGACTTTTTGGCGGGTGACGGGGATGCTTGCTCCATAGATTCGAGAATCTGATCGGCCAGCTCTTGGGTAGGAGAAGGCTGGGGTGAAGGCTCAGGGGAGAGCTCTGGAGAAAGGTGAGGAGACTGCTCCGGAGATATCTCGTGTTCCGGGTGGGGAGAGACAGCAACAGTCGGGTCATCATCGTCAGGCTCAGGTGAACTGGTGCGTTCTACCGATGAGGCTCGAAGAATGCGCGCTTCGTCCTCTGAAGGCTTGCGAAGGCTTCTGGTGCTCTCTGAAAGCGAAGCGAAGGAGTCGACTCTGTGCAAAAGTGTCGGTCTCACCGGTCGTCTTTTTGAGATATCGAGCTTCGACTGGAATGATCTGATTGGGGCCTCTGTGAATGGTTCCACGTCCTCCAACTCGCTGATCTCTCCCTCGTCCTCTTCCTCCACAGCAGGCGGCGGGATATTAATTGCCGGCGCATTCGTGGCAGGTCGTTGAAGAAACGCCAGAGCCGAAGACTTTTGAGGTTTTGACTTGAGGAGTTCATCGTTCAAGCCGCGGATGAGGCCATCATACTCCTTGTTCAAAGAACGTTTCCCAATGGTCTTCCTAGGACTGGCTCTTCCGAGATGCAGGGCCTCATGGGCGCCAAATCCAAAGTCGATGCCCTTTTCCCTCGACTCTCGTCGCTTGGCCTTCAAGGGGGATGGCTTGGGTTGGTGCTCGGACAGTTGGCGGCGGAACTTTTCCCATTTCTGAAGTCGGTCCTTTTGCACCTGAACTCGGCCATCCAGTTGCTTCAAGAGACCACTTCCATGCTCTTCAAGTTCTCCCAATCGACCTTGCTGAACCCTCCGCCATACACGGTCGAAAGGCATTCCTAGCAATCCGTCCTTTTTCGAGGCTGTGTCTCCATAGAGTAGAGTCTCCATCCACCGCTCGTTGCCAGACCAGTTGTTCCGGATAGTCCGCCACATTTCCAACCGGGCATCGTCAGAGATTGTCTTGCCCTCCTTCTCAAAAGCCTGCAGCGCTTCAGACCGCTTTGTAATATCCGTCTCTTTGGCGGCCAAGAGCTGAGAGAAGTCACGGAACCTAGAATTTGTGGCTCCCTTGCTCTTCAATATCCGGGTGATCGAAACTTTGTGCGCTAGAACCATCGTAGCGAGGTCGGTATTGTCGCTCTTGTATCCTCGGTCTTCGAGAGCAAGTCCAAGTGCTCTGGCGGCATGTTCACCGCCTGTTGACAACTCTTCGGCGATAACATGCTTCAGGACGGCAGAAGAAAAGGCAGCAAGAACTTCCTCGAGCCTGTCGCCCCTGCATTCATCCAGCATTGTCTTTCGTACAATAGCATCTCTTCCAAGCACTCCATTCTTCTTGGCTAGCTCGAGAGCTCGCAGCAGGGCGGCCCGCAGGTTGACTGATTGGACTTGATCGAGGGGAGGGAAGAACGGCTTCAGTTTCTGCAAATTGTTAGCCATGTCACACCTCTGTATAACTCTCGTACCTTTTTCGTCTCTTCGGGATCCCAAAGTGCAAAGAGTTGGAACAGAGCCCATTCGACACAATGTACTCTCTTCTTTTGTCCTTGGGCACTCGTACCACCCATCGCAAAGGTCTCGGCACATATTCCCGGCCAATCCTCATGCTGATCGAGATCGAGAAGACGTAGGTTGGTCAAAAATAGCGACAGAGCAGAAGGGCCCTGGCTAGCGGGTTGGGGAGCTGGTGGCGCATGTTGGGCCGACTTGGAGAAGTTGGCGACCAAGCGGGCGGAGCGGGTGCGGGTGGACTGAACGGTAGCCATCGCGGGATGGCTTTATGGGGATACCATCAAGATGGACTCGGTGAATTAGCGGTGCAGTTTGTAGAGATATCGGTATGTAAAAGGCGGAGTGGAATTAAGGCTGATGCAAAGTAAACAATGCACCATGCATGTTTGGAGGGGCACTTTGGGTTCCGGCATGTGGGGCCGGCGCTACCCTGTACGACGGCCTCGACGAGATGGGGCTTTGCTCTTGCGACATTACTACAATGACTTCCTTGAGGCAACATTCTCTTGTTTGTTACTGTTTTCACTCTCGAATACTCATTTATGCAAGGCTAATGCTGTTCCTAGCTGTTGAAAAGATCCGCGCATGTAAGCGACATCATGTTTGCTGCCCAAACGTCTCTCGGCCCATTGTTTGGAGCGGGATTGGCTACCAGATGCTTGGTAGCCCGTGGGTTGCACTCACAGGAGCCTTGTCCGAAGAGTTGCAGAAGTGGCTGACCTTGGCCTTGATCAACTGGCTCAAAAGGACCTCGATGGAGCTCAGTGGCCCGTGAGTTGCAGATATCACCAACAGCCAAGGCAGAGCGCAGTTCTGGGTATACACGGTTATCAACATGCTGATCCCTGTTTGAACTCACATCTGTCTCGTCATATCTCCCTTTGGGCGAAGAGCTGCATTTGATCATGCAAGGACAGGACAAAGAGCATCCATCCTGATTGGATGTACCTCTTGGAAAGGAATCTGTGGCTATTGCTATAATCGGGAGGAGGATGCCGGCGGCATCACGCATTACCGGTTATGACCGTTAGACACAAACTTAAACCAGTCAATGGGTAAGTGTCGTGCACTTTGCAGGTCGGACAACTCCGAGCCCTGAAGTTATCTTGACCTGTGACGACTACTTGATGTCCATCTTCTGACGAGCAACAGGGAAAGGAATGCTGAAGAGTCATGCCCAACGCGATTACCATGTGGTGACAGTCCCTCATCCGAAACATCGTGTTGGCCGTTGCCACCTAGCACACCATCCAACGGTCGAGATTGCAGCAAATGCATCTGCAGCATGCCCAAGAGGGAACTCGTCTAAACACATCCTGCCTCGTCACATCAAAGGAACGTCCGAGACCAGCAACGTTGGCCCCCCCTCGAGGTGAAGGCATGTCGCGTAGCCGTGGCCTTCTTGGCAGCCTCGATCCGCGCCTGGGTACGAATCATGGTGTTGCAGAAGAGGCAGGATGCTACTACCCTTGTCACCAACAGGTGGCGATTCTCACTAGAGACGTTCTCGCCTGTTGTACGGAATGGATGAATAGGTTATTGATGGGCTGTTGGATGGCGATGTTGGGTATATAATACTGGCTTCTTGATCGTCGACAGCCGCGATAACTCGGGCTTCAAGGCACTTGACAAGAGACCAAACATGGCCGGATCTACACCCAAGACTCAACATGATGTGGAGAACCAGGTAGTGGACGAAACTCGCCCACTCTTGCCCACCAAAACAGACAGTGACAAGGTGAGTTACCCTGCCAGCAAGGCTGCTCAATACTAACTCTGCAAGGCCGAGCCGGAACCAAGACAACCCATCTACGGAATTCTGTCGGTGCTCCTGATTGGTAAGTGACCCTGACTGCTCTCATCCCCGTCACTGACGATCAAAGGCGTCTTCGTCTCTCAGACAGATACCTTCCTCGTTCTCGCCGCTTACGGTTCCATAACGGCCGAGTTCAATGACCTCAAGAATGCAAGCTGGCTGTTCTCAAGCTACATGCTCGCCACATGTGTTGGGCAGCCGCTATACGGCAAGCTGAGCGACATATTTGGGCGCAAGGCGATGCTCCAGACCTCGTATGTCTTCTTTTCAGGGGGAAGCGTCATCTGGTAAGCCACACTCTGGCAATTCATTCTTTTGCTAACTTGTGCAGTGGAATAGGAAACTCGATGGGTCAGATTATTGTTGGTAGAGTCATTCAGGGTCTTGGAGGGGCTGGCATGGTCTCTCTAGTCTCTATCCTCATTACAGGTACGTGTTCTTCAAGTACCATGTACACTAGCTAATGCCTTCAGACCTCGTTCCACTGAGAGACGTCGCAACCTATCGAAGCTACATAAATATCGTTCAAACGGCAGGCCGTTCATCTGGAGGCGTCATTGGTGGCTTCCTCACTCAGACCATAGGCTGGAGATGGGCGTTTCTCTGCCAAGCTCCTTTGACCATCATCGCAATGCTCCTCGTCACTTTCAAGTTGCCAAAGACGGGCAGTATCACAAAGAGTTGGACAGTAGGCCTGAAGCGTGTCGACTTTGCCGGCGCCGCGGCTATGAGCTGCACCATCCTCTGCCTCCTCCTCGTTCTGGACATGGGCGGAGACAAATTGTCCTGGTCATCGCCGTCTTTCATATCGCTCACAATTGCCGGCCTCGTATTTGGCGTTCTGTTTTGCCTCATCGAGAAATTCTGGGCAACGGAGCCGGTCTTTCCTCTCCACCTCCTGGCCAATCGCCATGTGGTGCTGTTCTACTCGGTTATGGTCCTGTGCTGCTCTACCCTAGCAGGCATGATGATGTTTGTTCCGCTTTACTTTCAAGTAACGCGCAATGTTTCGCCCACTACCGCGGGCGCATCCCTGATCCCGTCAGTTTTGGGCAACACCCTAGGCGCCTTGCTCACGGGTGCTTACATCAAGAAGTGAGTCGACCCAGGCAAACACGACAAACGCTAACAAATTAGGACCGGTCGATACAAGATTCCCTGCATAATCTCTGGCCTTTGTTCAGCTATCGCCTGGACTTTGCTACTCGTTTGCTGGCGCGGCTCGACGCCCAGCTGGCAGACACTGTTCCTCTTCCCTGGAGGTTTCGGCATTGGCCTTGCGCATGCTTCTCTGTACATTGGACTCGCGGCTACTGTCGAGAGTGTCGACATGGCGATTGCTGGCACTGGGTACTACCTCTGCGGTAACATTGGCGCTGTTGCTGGTTTGAGTGCGTACAATGCTTTGTTCCAAACGACTTTGCAACACTCGCTCGAGAACAAACTCGAGGGCATTGCGAATGGCGGTCACGTAAGTTTTTCTCTATAATTGATTCAGCCAAGACTGACATGTGTAGATTGCGAGAAAAGCGATGGAGAACCTGGACTACATCAAGGATCTTGCTGATCCGACAAGGAAATTGGTTGTGGAAGCCTACATCGACGGCTTCCACGCGACATATAGCTTGCTGATTGTCTTAGCGTTGGTGACTGTTGTCATGGCTCTCTGGATCAAAGAGAAGCGTTTGCAGTGATTTCGGTCAGGCCACTTGCCTCTTTCGCTCGTTTGCCAGTCCCGCACATGTCAAAAAACACGGGACGAATCTCAACATAACTATGGCGCTTAAATGACTACTAT
>JAAGWO010000259.1:0-14546 GCA_013266205.1 Fusarium decemcellulare
GTTGGCGTTGTAGCTGGGCGGACGGTTGCCAGCGCCCGGGTGATTCATTGGAAGGCTTGTCGTGGAAGACCGCCCAGCTACAACGCCAACTTTCCACCCGGCCAGATTCCTGTTGGCCGGACGAGCCCCCTCACCAACCAGCCCAACCGCACTCCTCCCAGCCAAATGGTCGGCGGCCCTCCCCCGATCAACACCGGTGCCCCCGTGGGCTACCCGCCGGGTATGGCTCCCATGGGCCAAGGCCCTCCCCCCATGGGAGGTCCTCCCGGCTTTGGACAGCAACCTCCTCCACCCCAGGGATATCCTCCTGTCGGTGGCCCTCCTCCTCAGGCCGGTCCTCACGGTCAGTTCCAGCGACCAGGCCCCGCCGCCGAGGTTGAGGGCGCCAGCAGAAGCAAGGCTCAGCTGATTGTGGGCATTGATTTTGTACGCATTTTATGATGGGAAATTACCACAACATTCGCCGTTGCTAATTAGAATCATTAGGGTACCACCTTCTCCGGCGTTGCATTTGCTTTTGCGACCAACAACGAGGCCAAGGAAGACATCATTACCGAGTGGCCAGGTGCTGGTTCATACACCAAGCAAAAGGTGGGTGAAACGCACAAAGAAAAGTGACGAGACCCAAAGCTAAGCCTGTCATATCTACAGATTCCGACCGTACTTTACTATGATCAGTACCAAAAGGTGGTAGGATGGGGACCCGATATTGCTGACGCCCTCGCGCCCACCGGCTACCCCAAGCCTGGGGTGCAAAAGGTTGAGTGGTTCAAGCTTCAACTCATGCTCAGCGGCAACACCTACATTGATCCCATCAACCTCCCTCCCCTGCCCCCAGGCAAGTCCGAAATCGATGTCGCCGCCGACTACCTCTTCAAGCTTCGGCAGGCCATGCGGTCAGCCCTACAAAAGGCCCTGGGCGAAGTCTTTAACCGAGAAGAGCGCAACATCCGATATTACCTGACCGTCCCTGCCATCTGGAATGATGCTGGGAAGGCCGCCACCAGAGCTGCCGCCATCCAGGCTGGTTTCCTCCGAGATGAGAACGACAACCGTCTCACTCTCGTCTCCGAGCCAGAAGCCGCCGCCCTCTTCTGTTCCAAGGCTGGTATTCTCCAACTCAAGGTCCACGATGCCGTCCTGATTGTTGATTGTGGTGGTGGTACTGTCGATTTGATTGCTTACGAGGTCGAGGAGGAGAGTCCTTTCACTGTCGCCGAGTGCACAGCTGGTTCCGGTGACTCGTGCGGTTCCACCGCCCTGAACCGCAACTTCAGCAACATTCTACGGACCAAAATCCGCAAGATGAAGCTGCCCGATGGATCCAAGACCGCTGGTCGCGTCTACGCCAAGTGTATCATGGATTTCGAGAACCGTATCAAGGCCGATTTCCGGAATAACGGCCAAAAATGGGCTGTTGACGTTGGTATCGAGGCTGAGTTCCCCGAGGCCGGCATTGAGGAGGGTTACATGACTTTTACCAACGAGGAGATCCTTCAGTGCTTCGAGCCTGTCGTCAACCGTATTCTGGAGCTAGTGAGGAATCAGATCATCGCCATCCAGGCTCAGAACCGCACACTCCAGAACATCCTGGTTGTCGGTGGTTTCGGTGCGTCTGAGTACCTCTTCCAGCAGATCAAGCTCCACGTCCCCCCTCAGTTCCAGTCTAAGGTCGTCCGTCCCATGGACTCGGTGGCTGCCATCGTTAAGGGCGCCGTTACTGCGGGTATCACGGAACGAATTGTTACCCACCGTGTTGCTCGTCGTCACTACCTCATGGCCACCCTCCAGCCCTTCAAGGAGGGTTACCACCCCGAAGCCTATCGTGTGCCCTCTCTTGATGGCAAGGACCGATGCAAGTTCACTCGACAGATCTTCGTCCAGAAAGGTCAAAAGGTCAAGAACGGCGAGCCTGTCAAGGTCTCTTTCTTCCGACAAGTCGCACCCGGTGCCACCCTCATGTACGAGGACGTATTGTATGCTTGCGACGACGATGTCTGCCCCGAATACACCAAGGATCCTCGTAAGTTACATGCATCTCTGAGAGACAATGCAGATACTGACAACCTATAGGAATTAAGGAAGTCGTCACTCTTACCTCGGATCTCTCCCGCAAGAATCTGGAGAAGGACTTTGAACGAATGGATACCCCTCAAGGCACCTTCTACCGCGTCTACTTTGATATTTACCTAACCTTGGACGGCTCCGAATTCAGTGCCGAGCTCGTCTGCCAGGGCGAGGTCATGGGTCGCTGCCGCTCCCGCTTCCGATAAACATTGAGTATAATGGGAAAAGAGCGAGAGATGATAAATTTGGAGTTTCGATTTGAAACCGCATGATACCTAGGAAGACGCAGAGGCACGGGGCGAGGCTCGCTCGGAGCGCCCCCAATGAACAAACAGAGCAAAGGAAATATTTAAGACGGCTTCGGGATAACTCCCGACGAGACGATGCCATGTTGAGAAGAAGATGTTGGATCCAGTAGTATTGAGAGAAGACTAAACAACTGGACGAGGTAGACACCCCAGGCGTGCTTGAGCCTAGGGCTGCGTTCTGAATGTTGAGAGGAAGAGTTGCATGCCTGAACGACATGATGATCACTCGTATATAGACAATGAAACTCGGTTGAATGAGCCCAGAAGCAGAGGCCAGAGCAGCGGTGACATTTTGGTTCGATAGAGCAGCAAACAACAGCCTTCTTTTGTTGTGCACTAACCAATGGACAATTTACGCTTATCTAACGTAATGTTGGAGCTCGCTGAGGATAAATGGACACAAAGCCAGGAAACGCAAGGGCCTATATATTCTACCATCGCCGTTACCATGGTATATATGCCCATTCCGCTTATTGAGGTTTATATTCGAGGCCTGCCACAACACCGAGTTTCTGACTTGCCTAATGTAGCAACAGCGACCCCACCTCCGCAGACAGCAGCACGTGGGGCTGCGTCGGTTGGTGCGAGGTTAGATCAAGGTTAAACGGCCTGAATTCATCTACGAAACAGCTTTTTGTACCCCGGAGCCGACACGCATTTCTTGTAGTTATTTGAAACGAGAATGGGGCACAATGTTGTTGCCTCGACGTCAAAATGCGCTGTGCTGGACCTTGGTGATAGCTGCCCAGTTGTGCCAATGATAGGTTAACGACAAAACTTGAAGCGAGTTCTTCGTGTTCAATAGAGCTGTGAGTCTGTTTACTTGGCTTAGAAGAGTTTAAATTATACCTTCTTGTTTCATTGGCTGCCAAGTTCTCCTCCAATAGCCAGCCTGCATGCCCTGGCTTGCCAATGTCATGTCCCTGCTTCAGGGCACCCCTGACGTCATATCTGCCCTCACCTCACCCATGTAAGTCATGGCAAGACATCAGGTTCTCTCCTAGGGACTACCTGCCTTCAATGGGGGTTGTTGTTGTTTCTGGCGAAACCTCTTTCCCTGTCTGTTGTTCCCTTCCGTGACTCGGCGTCCTTCTTTCTCAGTCTGCATTCACTGAGCCATTCCGTTCATTCTCCCCTTCGCTTTAGACCGGTTCTTGTGCGTTTCTTCACTCTTTTTCAACCTTCAAAATCTGCCCCTCTACTTGTTCATCTCTTGACGATCAGATCCCAAAAATAGCTGCTACAACATCATCACTCCTCCCTGGTCGTTTCAGGTCATCGCCGCCTCCTCTTGTCCGCCGCTCCCTCACGATAACCTAGCCTACCTCGTCGCTCCGGACCGGTTCAACCCCTGCTCGCTCCGCCAAGCTCCATCATCCGTCTAGTCACTCTCCATTGCCACGCTTTTGACGCAGATCAGTTGGACAAGGGTGGTCAAGAAACGGTTCCTGGCCATTAAACAAGACGAAGCCGGATTCGCAGCTTCGTCGTCGCCTATACGTCACTTCCGCTCCTCAACCCTAGTCCAGCTGTCCAGCATCCTGGCACCACCGTTACATCTTAAATCTGCTGCCAGCCGACTATCCCATCGTGCTTCATTCAAACATTTCCTTCAGTCGCCATGATCACGACCTGCTAATACTGGCCATCGCTTTGCACTTTCTGGATCTCAGATAGCCCACTTCATTGAACAATCTCGATTGGATTCTGGTCCGAGTCAAGCCGGGTTTTGCATCTTGCGCTTTCACTCGAGGCTTGCTTCTGCTTCCTGGGCCGGGAAATGGTATCCCCATCGAAACGTAGAGGCGCCAGAAGCGTCTCTTCAATATGCCGATTATTAGTCCCCACCCTCGTCGCCGGCTTCCTCATAAAAGGGGTGAGGTCAGACAGCCTACAAGCTGGTCAGAAGAGCTCCCCCGATGAGTCTCCGCTTCACATAGGACGAATTAGGTCTCCGAACCGAAAACAGTCGGAAGACTCTGAAACCCCGATCCCTCTAGTCATTACCAACAAATGCGACTCTACTATCTGGCCAGGCATTGCAACTCAGCATGGGAAGGGTCCAGGAACCGGAGGATTCGAGCTCGAAGCAGGAAGAAGCAAGCAACTCTGGGTTGGATCAGAGTGGCAGGGCCGCGTCTGGGGACGTACGAACTGCACTGTCAAAGATTCTTCATGTTCCTGCAAAACGGGGGACTGCTTGGGGAAGTTGGACTGTGAATTCAGTGTAAGTGCAGTGTCCCCACTCACATATGTATAAACACTGACTTGCGACAGGGGTCCACGCCGGCGACACTCGTCGAATTCACACTGGCTGGCGGATTGCATAAGAAACAAACCTTCTACGATATCTCCCTAGTGGATGGCTACAATCTGCCAATGGGTCTCAAGTACATCCCTGCTAAGAATACGTCCTTCATCCCACCAAACCTCACCAACTGCGCCTGCATTGCCACTCCTAGTTGGATCTATGCGAGCAGTGAGACAGGGACCTACTACACCAACTCGTCATTCCCTGTGCCGTTGGAAACCCAAATAAACAACGACAACGCTCGCCGCTGGTGTCCCTGGAAGTACCTTGCTTTTCCACCCACTAAGCCTGGGGATGGTATCTATCCTTATCCCGACGACGACATTCAAAGGCCCCAGTTTTCACCTTGCAACAGCGCCTGCGCCGCATCCGGCACTGACAAGGAGTGCTGTGTGGGCAAGTATCACGACCCAGATGTCTGCAAACCATCAGACTACAGTAACAGGGCAAAAACAATGTGTCCTGATGCCTACAGCTTCGCTTTTGATGATCAGAAGTCAACCTTTATCATCCCAAAAGGCGGCGGCTGGGAGGTCATTTTGTGCCCCAAGGGTCGCTCGACTAACATCCTGCGTCAGCTTGGCGACGAAATGAATGAGCTCGCTGAATCAGGCAGCCTATCGGACCTTGCACAGAAGCGGCTACGAAACGTCACTTATATCGTATCTGACAAGAGCGCGGCGAACAATGTGCTACCGGCAGTGGTCGCGGTTGTGTCGACGGTGCTGGCCACCGGGCTGTGGTTACTGATCTAAGTTCTTCAGGGATTTGGTCGGGTGAGAAGAGCCGTTGAATATTTCCTTTGTTGGAAGAAGATAGGCTGGCTCCTGTTCTTCGGTATACTTTTCCATAGTAGGCATTGATGGAGAGACGAGCATACGATAACACGATAGAGACTAAGCAGGGGGTTGGTTCCGATTCCCTGTAGCACAACGCTTATACCCTTTTCGATAACCCTAAATGAGAAAATAGTTGTTCTCTGCGCCGTTGTACAGGCTTCTATCGCTTTGAGATTCCATGCTGTATGTCCACCCACGAATTAGTCCACCTCACATGGAGGTGAAGCATCCTCTCTATATATGAACATTTTGTAAGCGCAGCAGGTCACTTTGCCTACCTACTCTTCTTCTCCTTCCGTCTCCTCTCCCACTCGGCACGTTCTTCGTCGTCGCTGCCGCTGAACTCGGCATCATCGTCACTCTCATCATTGGCGACCCGAGTGCCCAGGTGCACGGCACCACCCCGGCCAGCACCAGAAGCCGTGTTATCAACGTTGATAAAGTCGCCAGCATTCTGGTTGGCGTACTCATGCTTCTGGATAAGGTCTCTAAGTTCTTTGTTGGTGGGATCAACGAGCTGATAGGGTGTCAAGCGAGCCTTGTTCTTGACGCGCGTGTTGGAGCCGGCCTCAAGCATCATCTCGACAAGGGCGTTGCCAAAAGGGCGCTGGGCGGGAGGTTCCGAGTTTATCCAGCGGATGGCAGTATGAAGAGGTGTATCACCTTCGAGGCGGGTAACAGGGTCGCATTCGAATTCGGGCTGGTCGAGCAGGAGGTCGATAATCTCGTCTAGCCGCCGAGTTAGTCTACACAAGGCCTGGCTGAGCGAGGCACGTGGGGGGAGGCGCACAGTTTCCGCGGGAGGCGGCTTCGTGATAGAGATGATTCCCCATGACGGTGGTAGTTTCGTTGAGGAGCTTGGAGATCTCAGCATCCGACTTGTCTTCGAGGCACTCGGTAAGAAGGTCGGTGTTGTTGCGGCGGCAGGCCTCAATCAAGATTTCCTTGACGGATGCGCCCTGTCATACGGGGGGTTATCAGCCGAAGTTGCAATGGAGCAGCGGGGAGGGTAAAGGAGTGTCTTACGTCGTGCTCCTCGTCACCGGCCATGATGGTTGGGGCCAAGTCTTTTTGATATCGGTCGAAGTTGAGTCGCGGGAGCGGGGTACTGTCTCCCAGGTTGACAATGACCAAGGCCGAGAGAGTCAGAGATCTAGAGACTTTTGCAGATGGTGTTCGGAAGCCTCGGTGTCGACAGGAAGGACTGCGGCTTGAGTCGAGGTAGGTACACGTAAACAAGGGGGGCGTCGTGGTTGTAAAGGAGGTGGCAGTGATGTAAGGGTATAGCGGTTTGGGTAGTTTTGTTGGTGCTGCGCTGGTGGTTTTGGAGGGGAAGGGCCTAGAGCTGATGCCCAGCGAAGAAATGGCGGGGGCGGCGCTAAAACAGCCCAGGCATCATGCGCGAGACCCCACCACGACTCAAGCATCTGCTTTTCTCGGATGCAATTTTGTCATTGTCGGCGGAGAAGAAAAAACAGTTACATTCTACTCTCTTCGGCTGCGCAAACCAAGCACCGACGGCAACGACAAGGGACAGCGTCCTGTTGCTTTAACCCAAGCCCTATTTCAATCAGAGACTCTGCTCCAAGCTATTGCGAGTAGCAAGCCGCCATCATGTTGCTCTGTAAGCCTCCCAGCTCTGCCATCTCTTAGTCTCTGCTAACCAACAACCCTCTCAGTCTGCCCCCATTGCGCAAATATCCTCACCGTCTCCCTCACAAACACACGAACCAACCGCCTCGAGTGCCGTACCTGCCCCTTCGAACATCACATCACCGAGCCCGTCTTCTCGCGCCGCCTGTACGAGCGCGTCGAGAAGGAGGACGTCTTTGGCGGACCGGGCGCCTGGGACAACGCCCAAAAGGGCCGCGTGCAGTGCCCCAACGAGGGTTGCAATGGTGACGAGGCCGCCTTCTTCCAGGTGCAGATTCGCAGTGCCGATGAGCCCATGACGAGCTTCTATAAGTGTATGACCTGTGGACACCGATGGAGGGAGAATTAGGGTACGGAAGGTGGCTTCTTGTATCTTGTGTCCGAGTCGAAAGGTGTTTTTTTTTTTGCGTTGCGTGCGAGGAGAATTGGAGTTTGTCATGATATTCATTGATTTTCCAAAACCAGCGGCGCCTTTTCGGTATCGTAGGGTGTGTCTAGGCGGGCGAGCCCGCAGTATTACGACGCTGTCTCTTCTGCTCCCGTCGTGTCTTTCATTCTTGTCGTGAAACCCTAGATAGGCGTTTATCATCCAGCCCGCGTTTCGTTGCTCGTAGAACTCGCCGAGTCATGGCTCTGCGCGCGACGTGTCGGCTTGGTAGAAACCTTCTAGCTCTCGCGGTGCCAGTCGACCGAGGCCTTCATGCCGTCCTCGACCAGCCTCTGCACCACGTCGGGGCTCATAATATGCTGCCGGAACGTCTCCTGCTGAAGGAGCTCGAGGTGCCGCAGGGTCGGGCCTGGGTAGGTCAGGTACTTGAGGTAGGGCGGCTTGCTCCAATACTGGAGGTAGGCGAGATACGCGACGAAGGCGGGCTGGTTGAAGAGCTTCTGGGAGGCGAGGTGGTTGAGATAGTAGGGGTTTGCGAGTGACTGGACAAACTGCGCGCGGAATCCAGAGTCAGTCGGGCTGTGATCGCCCATCGTGGTCGGGTTGTGGGGGGAAAAGAACCTACCTCGAGTTCAATCTCAAAGCGTGAGTAGCCACCATACTTGGGCTCCGTGTCTGTCTGGGCGGGCGCGGGCGGAGGCGAACCCATGGTGACATCCTGAGAGCCTTCGGCAGCCATTGCGAAGAATTAGGTAAAGGATTGAGTGTCGAGATTCCGAAATAATGCGGCTGTTGTCTGTAATTAAATATGCGCCTGGAGATGTTGAGGCTAAGAGCTGTGACGGTGCGCAGGGATGGATGGATGGATGCTTTGGTTGATCAGCCACTGGCACTGGCCCACTTTGGCGACGTCAGCTTGAGCTTTGCGACACATCCAATCCAATCCATCCATGATGGGCTGCAATTCACTCATGATATCAAAACTGTTGTTGTATTGACGCAGATTTCATCAATTCGCTAGCCAAACGATCAATCTCGTATTCTCTATTTTGCGTTAGAATAGACAAGGTATGCTGCAAGTCCCTCCATTTGCCCTGGCAACTCTTATTGGCTGGCTTGAGCCCCGTGGCTGCCTTATACAAAGAACGTCTTCTGCCTACCTACTTACCTAGGAACCTACGGACGTTACATAAGGCTTCCAGGCTATCCCCTCGAAGCTTTTATTTTACATCATCTTAGACTCCGAATTTCCTACTTTCATCCCTTGTGCTCAGCTCCAAAGTCCTACTCGAATACACCTTAACATGCCTGAACCGCTCGCTTCAAAGCCGGTCAAGACACGCATTCTCATCATATCCGACACCCACGGATCCATACCAAAGCCAAAGGTCGACGACCAGCCGACGACCGAAGATGAGCTCAGTCAGGAGAATGTCATGTGGGTACGCACTGGCTGGCGCGATCCTCTACCACAAGCAGATGTCGTGCTTCATTGCGGCGATCTGACCAAGCGATCCTCGACACGCGAGTTTCAAGACACTTTCTCGGTGCTGCGGTCTCTTCAGGCCCCTCTCAAACTGGCTATTGCAGGAAACCATGACTCGGCTCTCGACGAGCCTTATTGGGTCAATGAATGTGGAGGGTCTAGACGTGGAGTGGAACGGACCATGGAGATTGTTGAGGCTGCCAAGGTTGATGGGGTCCAATATCTGACAGAAGGCGTTCATGAGTTCATTCTGGACAACGGAGCTCGGCTGAGGGTGTTTGCAAGCCCTTGGACACCGGCATACGGCGGCTGGGCGTTTCAATACGATGACGGCCACGACTTCAGGATCCCCAACGACATCGACGTCGCCATGACCCATGGTCCTCCGCTGGGCATCCTCGACTTTGCCGGTATGAGTGGGACCCATGCTGGCTGCCCGGACCTCCTCCAAGCCGTAACCCGTGCAAAGCCCAAGATTCATTGCTTCGGCCATATTCACGAAGCCTGGGGGACCCTTCTTGCCACATGGGACGGCGACAGCATAGACAAAACTCAGTCGCGCACGGTTGGACTAAAGGGGCTGCGACCGAATCGCGTGACGCAGGATGAGGAGACGGCCAAGCTGACGAGAGTGAAGCTCATTGAGATGAGCCAACAGAGAGGTGCGCACGTCGACCTTACAGAGGGGAGCAGCCTCCTTGTCCCAGGGGAACGGACGCTGTTTGTGAATGCAGCCATCATGGATATAGGATATCGACCGATACAGTTGCCGTGGATCGTGGATGTTGACTTACCCATGGCCGTGGTGGATGAGAAGCTTTATACGAGCTAATAAGACCAAAGCACAGAGCCACATATATAGACAAAGACAGAAGGGCAAAGTTTAAATGGCTGCTCATGGCAAGCTAGTGCATTTCTATATTACTTTTTGGCTGTGCTCGAGAGCAGACCCACGTCTACTCAAGGGCGCTAGATCCCGCAATTATCCATCCTAGATTGTATCCTGTCGGTCGCATAGTCTCATGCAGCGCATTATTGGCTCCAGGCTTCGCAGGTATCATATGATAACCCCCATTAATGAATTAATTTCCTAACATACTTCCAATATCGCCATCGCATTGCTCTTACAGAGCAAGGGCGGCAGCAAAGACGGCAAGAAGGCCAAAGGCAGGGCCGGCCACAGCGGCAGCGTTTCCGGTCGCCGTGGCAGCACCGCTCTCATCGCCAGTAGCAGTGCCTGACTCCTCGCTTCCGCTTCCCTCGCCGCCGGAGGTCTTTGTGGGCTTGGCGGTGGTCTTGTTGTTGGGGACAGGTGTGTTGGGCTGCTCAGTGACACTAGAGAAGATGGCAGGGACGGAGACAGAGCCGGTGATGGAGGTGTCGACGCTGACGGTGACGGAGCCCGTCTCCTCTTCATCAGAAGCCGTGGCGGTAGCAGTAGTGCCGGAGCCGGAGCCAGCAGTCTTGGCGTAGGCCTCGCAAGCCTCCTTGGCAGCCTCCTGGGCCTTGATGAGGTCGGCAGGACTGCAGCCAGAGTCCTGGGTCAGGCAAGGAGTGATGATGGGGAGGAGCTTCTTCTGGAAGTCTGGCTTGCACTGGCAGGCAGTGTCGTCGAGGTCGCAGCCAGCCTTGGGGATGTTCTCCTGGAGACACTCAAGCTATCGAGGTCCGAGTCAGCAATTGTCCTTGTTACCCTGTTGGTAGTGTTGAACTTACAGCGCACTTGGGCTGGCCGCCAAAGTCCTGGGCGGCAACGAGGCCGGCAGCAGCGAGGAAGAGAGTAGCCTTCATCTTGAAGATGGTGTGATGATTAACGAAGGTTGGGATGGTTGGATTCTTTGCGTCGAGGAATGGAGCGAGAGTATGAGTATGGAGACCGTGAGAGACAGGACGAGGACGAGGGCGTCGGCAGCTCGGCGCGAGGTTTTTATAAGTGATTCAAGTCCCGGGACGGTTAATTGCTGCTACGTACCAACTGCCACTAATACCCCATAACAAACCTAGAACACCTCAGGCATAGGCATGGGCATGGATTGACTTCAGCATCGGCTGGTCGGTGCTTGTTGGGGGGCTTGCCTCTGCTGCTGTCTTTGCGCCTTTGCCCCTGGACCCCTGGAAGCTAAGCTGGAGCTCGAGCTAGGGGGCAGCCACTCACTAGGCCCTACACACTATTGGATTACGGGGCCGCCTGGGGTAAAGTCCCATCCAATGTCCATCCCCCGTATCGGTACTTGGTTGACTTTTCCTCGCCCTTGTCCTCTTTCTCAACGTGCACACACACTCTCTCTCGCTCTCTTTTTCTCTCTCCAGCCTCAGATACGGCCTCTTGTTTTCCGCCTAGAGCTGATCCGCCGCCGCCATTCCCGCCCCGGCGAAAGTTTGACGTGTCTTTGGACTTCGGCCCCAGAAACTGGCCCAACAGATGGGATCCAAGACCCGTGCCGATTTCCGTTTTGTTTGGGGGCCGCAACGCGTGGTAAACGACACTGAGAGACCATGTACGGGCCACCAACCCAGTGGCTAAAGTGGTAGAGTGGCTGCTGCTGCCCCGGACAACGTTGATCGAGAATGGCCAGGATCAGGCATCCCCAGGGATAGAGTTTTCTCCCACGTCTCAGGAATCATTCGTTTCTCTTTTTTTTTCAAATGATGCTGTTCCAAGCTCCCCTGCCGGTTCAGAAGCCGAGAACTCACGCCATGAAACGGCGAGGGGTCCTGGAAACACCGAAATGAGAAAAGAGCTTTCGAGAAGTTTATTCTAATTACCTAGGTACCTAACTGCCTGCTTGCTACATGCGTACCTACAACGTACATACATACACACTGTACTGTCAGCTTATATCCCCCATTCCACATATTGGATGCCGCTCTCGGAGTACAGCCCTTCCACTCATGCATCCGACAAGACATTAACGCGTCAAAGTCCCAGTTGGCCATTGGCGCATTGTACTCGTCCCCAGCAATGGCTTGTCTGCTCATCATGGGTGCATATCCCACTGCCATCCCCTCCCAAGGATCCATCATTGGTGGATACTCAATGGTGGGTGATGGATGGATGATGACGATGGGATGGATGGGGAGGGGGAGGACGCCTCTTGCTGTTGCTGTTGCTAATTTTGGTCAGGGATGAATGCGATTGGAATGGCTGGCTGGCTGTGACTGTGAATGCCTACGACAACTGAGCAAAAGACACCGGTTGATCGAGAAAACGGTCGATCCAGGTCTTACATGACGACAACTGCTCACTTTCGCACATGATATTCCCATGTCAGGCGACAAATGCGAGCATCCTTGGAATGCAAATCGCGAGAGGAGCAAGAACCCCATCCTTTCTGCTCGTCTCCTCGGCTTCAAACGAGGACAACTAAACAGAAACAGGAGCTTCCTGGATTCTCACCACAGATGACACAACCACAGCCAGAGCCGCGTCGCCGTGCATGCTTCCGAGGCACATTCCTCATGCAGCACGCTGCGCTGCGCTGCGAGGGACGCGAGACAGGCTGGCAAATACGAACGAGGCTGCTGCGGCAACTGTGCAGTGTTCTAGATCAGCCCTGGCGCTGGCTGCTTTTCACTGACTGTCCTGTCCAGTCCTGTCCAGAGTTGCAAAGACAGGATCCACATCTCATAGCGGCCTGCCTGTAGTGGATGCATCGCAACGTAACAAGTACCGGCTTGTACGGATACATGGAAGACTGGCCCGCGTCGACATGTCTCATTTCGTAGACACTTCGCGACTGGTTTTTCTCCTGAGCAATTCCTCTTCTCTCCTGCTTTGCTCTCGCTCGGCTTTTCTGGAGATTCAAATCTCTCTACCGTCATGCAGTATCGATTGGCAAACGCTTGGCTCGCCCCCTCCCCCGGACTCGACGCTAGCATTTTGACCAGATCCATTTACTTTGGACGACGTTTAAGCCCAATGCCAACAACGAACGGCGCACCAGAAAATAGGCACCCTTATTGATCCTGACCAAGAGGCTGAATTCCCGGATTCCGGCTTATGAGACATCAGGTCCACCGTATATATCGCTATGAATCGTCATCCCATCGGGGCCGGTTCATGATGATGGGTCTTGCCGGATCCCATGGCCCTCTGATCTCGTTCTTGTACTTTTGCAACCCAATCAGCCACCAACTACATCCTCCTGTAGCCAGTACGGCAATCAGCACTCCTACAGTCATCCCCACGAATCCACTCTTCCATGACCATCCATCCGTAGCCTTGTTGTCGCCCACCATGAGTCCTACCCCAAGTCCTGCTCCCAATACCAACAGGATAGCCGAGAGCACATGAAAGCGCCAGCTACGGTGCCGTACATACCGCCTGAAGACGGGAAACAAGCCGAAAACCTCGATGCTGAACAAGGTCAGGCTAAAAACCTGTTTAGTCGAGGGCAGCCGACTAGCCAGCACCGTCGATGCCATCAAGGCAGCGTTGGTCGACAGCGAGGCCGGGAACTTGGCGCCCACCCCGCCTGAGTAGTCAAAGAAGAATATGTTGATGGCGAGCAGCCAGAACGACATGGCCCAGATGCTGTCGCTCGATGTGGACCGTGTCAGGGATTTCAGTATAGGGCTGAGTCCAAGTAGGGTACAGTAGATGAGGATGGCTGACTTGATGGTCTCGACCCTTTGCCGAGACCGGTTCTCTTCGGCCAAGAACGGCGGCGGCAGCTCGGGGAGGTGCTCCTGGCTTGCTCGTGGTGTGTGCGCCAGACCGCTGGCCAGGGAGGTGGTCGAGGCGGACTGTGCTCGTTGAATCGTAGTGTGAGCATGCAAGTTGGTGGTCGAGCTCGCCGCTGAGGGTACAGCCGATGGCCCGGCGGTGGACGGCGCTGACTCAATCCGGAACGGAGGCGGGCGCCGGATACTACCGGCGCGGCCGGGTCGCCTCATGCTGCCAGTTCGGCCAGCCCTCCCTGTCACCGTCGCAGCCACTCCAAGACTTGGATCATCAGGATCCTCGATCTCAGAGAGCCAACGTTCCCAAAGTATCCAG
Source organism: Fusarium decemcellulare (assembly GCA_013266205.1). Taxonomy (NCBI): domain Eukaryota; kingdom Fungi; phylum Ascomycota; class Sordariomycetes; order Hypocreales; family Nectriaceae; genus Fusarium; species Fusarium decemcellulare. The sequence goes on from JAAGWO010000259.1 coordinate 14,052, forward strand.
CCGACAAATGTGGCAAAGCTGCTCCAGCTTGTGACGGCGACGGGGGAAACGCGCTCCTGGAAGATGCCGACGAAGCAGACTGCGAATATGATGACGGAGCAGACGTGTTGTAATATCACTGTAGAGTCGGCGACGAGAGGCCAAAAGTCGTACGGTTTCAGACGGGGATTTCGCTGTAGGTTCTCGAGAAATGTTGCTTGGTCGGTGTAGTTGTCGGGGTCTGCGCATTGGATGATCAGCAGCGTGCTTTACTGGCGAAGTAGACATGGAAACATACAGGATTGCTTCACCCACATCAGCTTCTTCCAGGGTCGCTTGCGTCTGCGGCTCCTACTTCGCTCGCCCAGGCGGCGAGGAGGTGACACGAAGGCATCGTCGGGAGAGAGGTGGGAGCGGCCAAACCCGTGGAGCGTCGTCTGGTCTAACGAGGGGAAGGGGACCTCGTCATCGGTAGGGGATGGCATGCTCTCGGCGGAGCATTGGGGGCGGCGGGGG
>JAAGWO010000260.1:0-39084 GCA_013266205.1 Fusarium decemcellulare
CTCTTTGACCGGTCTCGAATCGATGATGCTGTAGAGAACTACGAGTATCACGGCAATGGAACGGCTGACGACCCATACGTTGTCACCTGGATCCCGGACGATACTGGCAACCCATTCAACTGGTCCAAACTGACCCGATGGCGTATCACAATGGTCTCAGCCGCAACTTGCTTTGCTGTAGCCTTTAGCTCCAGTGCCTACACAGGTATCCAGAACTTGCACGCAACTTTGTGTTCTGACGGGTTACTGACAAATATTAGGAACTATGAAAGAGCTCATGATCCACTTCCGGGCAAGCAATACGCTAATCACCGGCGGAGTCTCTCTATATGTCCTGGGCTTTGCTCTAGGACCCCTTCTCTGGGCACCACTCTCCGAGATTTATGGCCGCCAGATCGTCTTCTTTATCAGCTATGGTCTGTACGTTGTTTTTAGTGCAGCTTGCACTGCAGACAATGGCGTCGCAACACTGTTGGTATTGCGGTTCTTTGCAGGAACATTTGGATCATCTCCCCTGACAAATGCTGGAGGTGTCATCTCCGATATCTTTCACGTCGAGGAGCGAAGTATCGCAATGGGATTCTTTTCGCTGGCACCTGCCATGGGTCCTACTTTGGGACCCTTTATCGGTGGATATCTCGGGCAAGCTGAGGGATGGCGATGGGTAAGTTTCGCGAAACCATTAGAATTATTGCGAATCCTGATAAAAATAGGTTATGGGACTGATGGGCATCGTCGCCGGGGCTTTCTGGCTCCTCGGGATCTGCCTTGTTCCCGAAACATACGCCCCCATGATCCTCAAGAACCGGGCCCAAGTCCTCTCCGAAAAAACCGGCAAGGTCTACAAGTCCGAATTTGAGCACCAGGGCAAGGTAGAAGCCCCATCCGTTATCCTCAAGAAGGCTCTTGTCCGACCGTGGCTCCTCCTCTTCGTTGAGCCTATCGTCCTCATCCTGTCCATCTACACTGCTATCGTTTATGGCACTCTTTATATGCTGTTTGGCGCGTACCCGGTGGTGTTCCAGCTGGAACGAGGCTGGTCGGCCGGCAAGGGAGGGCTGGCCTTTTTGGGCGTTGCAGTGGGCATGTTCTCAGCTCTCCCATGCGTAGCCCTTATCAATCTGTGGTACATGAAGATCACACGAGAGGCAAAGGGCGAGATGGTACCTCCAGAAGCACGTCTTCCTGGAAGCATGATTGGCGGCATTGCTGTTCCCGCGGGAATGTTTTGGTTCGCATGGTAAGAGTTACTATCTTTAAGCTGCGATATAATGTTCTGACAAACCTTGAAAATAGGACGTCTTACACCTCTGTGCACTGGATGTCACCGGTGGCAGCGGGAGTACCCTTCGGTCTCGGCATGACTCTCATTTTCCACTCCATCTTCAACTACCTCATCGACGCCTACTCGGTATATGCAGCCTCGGTTCTCGCTGCTAATACCGTCCTAAGATCACTTTTTGGTGCTGCGTTTCCCCTCTTTACACGGCAAATGTACGAGAACCTCGGCACCCAATGGGCGAGCACGGTCCCCGCATTCTTGGCCCTTGCATGTCTTCCCATGCCCTTCATCCTCTACAAGTACGGCCCGGCGATCCGAAAGCGCTGCAAGTATTCAGCCAAAGCGGCTTCAGCGAGCGCATCGCCGTCGACCAAGGGCTGAGCCTATACCTGAACACTAATTTCTTATTTCGGGATTTCGTTTCATCGGTCATTGTGTTATTTGTGGATTATTTGGGTATTTATTTAGAGGATCTTCCGATAGATTGAACCGGAAGCGAATGGGGAAACTAGACTAGAGGGACGGCTTCATGCCGCTGCTTTTATCCTGCACAAGGAGTAACATCTTACTTATTACAAGCCAGAGAGGCACATTCATTAGTACTAGATTTTTTAGACAAGGAGTAGTAATTAAAACTTTATACTGACGCTAAAGTATGCCTGTAGGCTTTCAGTCGAAGGGTTCTTCGGGAGAACGTCCTCGGTTCTTAGTATTGGTGAAGTTGACATACCTACGAGACCGGGCTCGTCTGATTGCTCGGCTTTCATGGCTTATTTGATGTTTCGCGCCCAATTGATGATCTGCATGGTTGGGGATCTGCTAAAACAAGCCGCCTGAATGCTCCAAAAAGCGGGACGCTCTGCGAAACCTCAGCTCATGGCCACATATCTGCGATGCTTGGCGAAAGGGACTGCCCGCAGATCAGCAGCTTAAATTGACATGGAAGCATTGAAAAAAGATCGCCGTGGCTTTTCATACGTGGAATGTGAATTTCGCCCCGGCAGCTTCAACGCTACTCTACTCGAAACCGGCCAAGAAGGTCTGTTTGCCTAATTCGGGCACCGGAGCGACAGCGACCGGCCGATCGTAACCCCAGATCACAACAGGAGGAGACGTTGACGTATGATGCAAATTCTCCTGCGAAGCTTAGACGGGAGCATAAAAAGGTTCACGATTTCTATCCAAGTTCAACGGCATCGCAACCTTGTTTGACGATTCACTGCTACAATGCACACCAGCCAGCTTGTGACACTCCTCACCGCGGCCTTGGGGCTGGCATCGTCGGTCCAGGCAGCTCCCCCTTCGACTTCCGGCACCAAGTTTGTCATTGATGGCAAGACGGGCTATTTCGCCGGATCAAACTGCTACTGGTGTTCGTTCTTGACTAATCCCGCCGATATCGACCTGACCCTGAGCCACGTCGCCAGCTCGGGCCTGAAGATCCTCCGCGTCTGGGGCTTCAACGACGTGACGTCGAACCCCGGCAGCGGCACCGTCTGGTACCAGCATCTTTCCGCCAGCGGATCTACCATCAACACCGGGGCAAATGGCCTACAGATCCTCGACCGCGTCGTCCAAGCTGCCGAGGAGCACGGTGTCAAGCTCATTATCCCCTTTGTCAACTACTGGACAGACTACGGCGGAGTAAAGGCGTACCTGGCGGCGTTTGGTGGCTCAAAGGAGAGCGATTGGTACACCAACGAGGCGGCGCAGGCCCAGTATCGCAAATACGTCACCGCCGTTGTCAATCGATACCGGGACTCGGACGCCATCTTTTCCTGGGAGCTTATGAACGAGCCACGCTGTCCCGGATGCAACACAGACGTCATTGACCAGTGGGCGGCGAGCACGTCCAAGTTCATCAAGGGCCTTGACCCGAATCACATGGTGTCGCTTGGAGATGAGGGCTTTGGCATTGCTGGAGGAACTTCTTATCCGTATCAATACGGTGAAGGCACCGATTTTGTCAAGCATTTGGCAATTGACACACTCGACTTTGCCACCTTCCACCTCTATCCGACCTCCTGTAAGTTGGGATTTACTTGACATCGCTGATATTTTACTAACCGGAACAGGGGGCGAGTCCTTTGACTTCGGCAACGATTGGATCAAGGCGCATGCCAAAGCCTGTGCCGCAGCGGGCAAGCCGTGCCTGTTTGAGGAGTGTAAGTGCTCTATCTCGATCACTAGTGTCACAATGATAACCTAACCCTTTCTGATAGACGGCGCTGGCCAAGATCACTGCACCCTTCAAGTTCCATGGCAGAAGACCTCGCTAGCAGCAGAGGGCATGGGAGGTGATGCCTTCTGGCAATGGGGAGAGCAGAACCTCTCGATCGGCGCAAGCCACGACGACAGCCATGCCATTTACTATGGCAGTAGTGACTGGGAGTGCCTCGTCCGGGATCATGTTGCCGCTATTGGGAACTCTTAGAAGCTCGCTGTTCAAGGAGAGTGACTTTTCGACGTCTAGCTATCTGTATCAACCCCACAGCTTCTTTCACGACCCCTTGAAAATTAGGCCATTGTTAAAAATAGTTGAGCCCTTATATATCCTTCCTCTACTGCTCATGCCTTGACTGTGCTTCCGACTGCACCAAGTTGCTGAATCTTCTCGGCCAGCAAGACAGAAGTCGTGTACGCTCTTTTAGCCCTGCCATTATACTCATTCGAATGTTCCCTATTCCACTCCATGACCTCCATGACCATTCCTTCCAACGTTGTGAGCACACCCTCGTAGCCAAGACCACCCTTGTCCACAGGCTTCTTCGCCTCTGCATCCGAACCAACTAGATGGGTGCATATGGAGAACATACCCGGCTGCAGATATTTCACGTCCCCTTCGAGATCCGGGAGAATCCCTTTGAGGAACGGGAATCTGTAGGGGAGGAGTGTATAACACTCAACGGCGTAGGACATGAGAAGAATAACTATCGGCGGCAGCAGGACTAGCCGGAAAGGGTGGATTGAAAGAGTCTTGATGGCGCTGTACATGTCGCCGTACGTAATGGGTGGGTTCGGATCGGTGACTACGAATGGTCGACCGGCCTGTGGACAATCCTTCCTTACCAGCACTGCTTCATGATGCAAATGCGCAATGGCTACGTTGGCGCCGTGGACAAAACTTTGAATAACATGAGGTAGCCAACTGGGTTACACTGTTAGTAAGAGATTCAAAAGCCAACCTCGAGTTCTAGGTCGGTATACTAACGTTGGTAGGACTTCTTTGGCCAATGGGCCTCCCATTAGGTTATCCGTAGGGTTTCCATAGACACCATTGGCTGGCCGGATACATCCTGTTCTAAAGTTTTCATCATTTTGAGCGCATACGAGTCTTTCCGCAGCGGCCTTGGAAGCAGGATAGTTGCCGAAGAACTCTTCATGAGGACGCAGAGGTCTAGAGAAGTCGCTCTCATCCAGGATCTGCCAATAATTTCGGGGCTCGGTGAACCATGGAGGCACGAAGGCTTCGACCGGCCGAATGCCAATGGAGGCTGATGATGTCGAGCTGAAGATATCGGCACCAGCTCTGCGCGCGGCTGCTAGGACATTCTTGGTTCCTTGTACATTAACGGCCTCGGGGAAGCCATAGAGATACTTTGATCTGGCAGATGGGATAATAACCGCGGCGGTGTGGAAAACCGTTAGAGGTAGCTTGGCTACGGAGGGGTCCCATGGCTTGTCAAAGGCAGCGTCCACGGAAGTCGCGGAGGTGATGTCAGTCTGGACAAAGTCAACTTCGGTGGCAGGGCCATTAAGCATATCATTCCGCTCAGTCTGGCGAATATCAATGATACGGATGCTCTTTGGCGGAGTTCCGCGGGCCAGAAGCTGAAGGACGATATGGCCGCCCACAAGTCCTAGTTGCTAGTTAGAATGAACCGCGACCGTGACATGGAAACAAAGCTTACCATTGCCCCCCGTAACAATATACCTATGCTCCAACATGGGAGGAAGTCGGTTCGTGTAGTCAATGGGAGACTTGACAAGCCTCTTGTACGTGTCATCGAGCAACTCGGGCGTCCAGGGCGGGCCTAGCAGCTTCCGAGGCTCGCGTGGTGTGCTCTGAAGGAGACGATTCAACCGGACAAGATAAAGCACCGCAGCAATGGGCAGAGCAGCCAAGACGAGCCAGGAGATGAGAGAATAGGTCATTTTGAGCTAGCTGGGGCAAATCCGAGGCATCCAGGGTGATGTTGCGTTGGTTGAGTTGCGTGTTTCAGAGCGTGGGCTCATGGCTTGCACATTTCGGCAATTTCAATAGCCGAATCTCCGAAGTGAGACATCACATTCACTCTCCAAAAGTTGAACACGCATTTGGGGTTCTTTTTGTGTGGGAATGGTTGCGCCGATCGCATTTTTCGCTGCAACTCTGGTCAGCTACGTTTTGTGAATTAGACTCGGCGTTAGATGAGAAGGTTGGCAGCGCGTTCCAGAGGACAAAGCGATGAAGGACGAGGAAAGTTTAAAAGTGAGAGATAAATGAGATTAAGCAGTAACTAGATGAAATATTCTATTGTAAACAAAGGAAATTGACAATAAATAGTTTTAAAAAAAAAGCGCCGTGTATCGCCTTGACAGTTCCCAACACCAATTCTCAACTATCTAATCAAGCCACCCAGCTCAGCATCCTCGCTCCTCTCCAAGGCAGCAATTGTGTGGCAGAATATTCTCGCCACGCTCTCCACCTTGTCTTGAGAGATGACTGACTTGCTAAAGATGAAATCGATTCGCCACTCCTTGATGTCTGACTGTGACGAAGGCTCGGGCGTCACCGAGATCTGGAAATCGCTGTTATCCCAGGGTCTGGCTGCACCGCCCATCTTGCAGCCAATTCCACCCCATGATTCGGCTATGCCGGACTCCATGGCGGGAGCGGCTTCCAAGTTGTTGTAGACCAGCAGCGTGCCGAATCTGGGAGTGCCCCAGTCGGTGCAGGATGAGACAAGCTGGTCTGTCTCGAGATGTTCGAACGCAGAGGCTGCTGAGCGTTCGTGATCCACCGTGGACAAGAGATCGTGTCGGGTTCGGGCGTTGTCGAGTTGAACCCGGACGGGAACCAAGTTGAGGGTTGGTCCACACACAGAGAATGTAGAGTGGAGAGGCATATTTCTGTTGGCGATGCCCTTTCCGAAGACGACGTCTGTCTTGCCCGACATGCGGCTCAAGACGATGGCCCACGCGGAGTGCAGCGTTGACTCGAAGGAATGCTTACGTCTTGCATCTTGAACAAGGAAGAAGCGTTGCACAACGTGGCCATCAAAGTCCAAGCTGTCGATGCCGTTTCTCGGGACAATATTCGTCATGGCGGATCCTCTGAGCCGCTTGATCCAGAATTCCCTGGCCCCGCTGGTGTTTTGCAGTCGTCTCCATGCCCTGACATGAGAAGTGAAGCTGGGTGCTTCGGGAAGCTTCAGACCTTCATATGCCAAGCGCAAGTGGTCTAGGATGATGGGCAAGCTGATACCGTCGTAGAGGGTGTGAGGCAAGCGAAGGATTAAGCGATGCGCAGCCCCATCTCCAGGTCGGTTGTGGACAAGGTGAAGTCTGAGGCCATGTCTTCCGTACTCTTCCTGTCGTAGCGTATCGACTGAGATGATGGCCTTGGTCGCATCTTCCAATGTTCTGCCGTGGGTATGGTACTCTTCCCAGTCAAACTCATGACGACGGAAGACTACTTGCCAAATGTCTGCCTGGTATGGTACGAACGCGGTTCGAAGAATGCCGTGGTGATCGATGACCGTTGAAACGGCCTGCCTCAAGCGTTCAACGTCAATTGGGCTGTCAAAGTCGAGCCAAACATGGTTGATGGCACCTTGTTGCGGCGAAACAGCTGCTCGAGCCATGGCTGCCTGCACAAAAGTGGCCTTTTCGGTGTCCTCAATTTCGTGCGGATCAATAGAGTATGAGTCCTCCAAGAAGGACCGGAAGGCGTTATCAGTGACGGTCGCCGAGGGCTTCTTATTGTAGGTGGATACTCCGTTGACAAAACCTTCTAGCGGCTTGCATACAGTAGCAAGATCCGCCAGATGAGGGCGCCTCATGATGTCTGAAACAGCGAGGGCATAGCCGGCTTGGTGTGCCTTTGAGGCCAGGCGCATAGCACCAAGTGAGTCGACTCCAAGCTCGGGTAATGAGATCTGCCCAAAGACCTTGCTGACATGAACTCCCAGCATCTCTGATAAGAGACGGCCCAGAATAGCTTCCATGACTGTCTTGGGACCATCGTCTACTGGAATAAAATCCTCAGGTGGTGTAATTGTGCCATTGACGTTGACATGTCCATTGACATAGCCGTTGACCTTGGGAGCCTGGGCCGTCCAATGCTGAACCCTGCTGCACTCGATATCTCGTACGTCAATTCCGGGATTACGGCAAAGCTGCTGTAGGATGTGATCTAGCTGGTCAAGAAGGCGAATCGCCCGCTGTTGACTAAAGGCCTTGGAGTCGTAGATGCAGCTCGCGTCAGCACCGCCACCAGGAAGAAGCTGGAAGTTCAAGACGATGCCGTAATCAGTGTAGTTAGACAGCAGATTGGACTGATTCTGGGCCAGGAAGAAGTTGTCAGAGACGGAATCGTTGGCGGACTGGACAACAAGCAGAGTGTTGAAGCTGCAGGCAGCCTGTGCGCTCGCGCTGACTTGTCGGATTCGTTGCAGTCCGTAATGCTGCATCGGGCTGTTGTTTGCATGCTGAGCCATATCGAGGAGCTGAGAGGCCGTCTTGACTCTGTCAAGACGGAAGCGCATCGGGATTGTAGTGAAAGTTGGGCCGATCATGTCTTGGATGCCGTCAACGGGTGCTCCTCTGCCCGACAAAGTCACTCCGACAACCACATCCCGAGAGTCAGTGTAGTGAGCTAGTAGCAGAGCCCATGCTGTCTGTACCATGGAGCTGACGGTGTGTTGAGAGGTTCTGCTCTGCTGGAAAGATATGCGACGTGTCTCGTGGGCATCGGTATTCGGAGCGTCAGTATTCGACGAGGGAGGGAAACTAGTGCATTCAGCGCCCTCGAGATGCGAGCGCCAGAAGTTATTGCAAGCTTCCAGGTCCAAATCGTTGAAGATATAGTCGATGAACCCACTGTATGGAGTCGCGGGCGGAACATTGTTTCCGTGGTACAGCTGGCTAAGACGGTCAAGCATCAGGTTCCATGACCAGCCGTCAAAGATGGCGTGGTGAAGGAACAAGACGAATCGATGGGTCCCTCCCTCAGTCACTATGCCAGCGTGAGCGAGTGGTTGACCGAACGACATGGTCAGCTTCCGGGCGGATGCCAGAAACTCATCAAGGTTGTCCCTATACTGAATGGGAGGCCCCTCCTTCATGACTGCCTGCACACATCCAGACATGTCGGTCGGGACAATCCTAGTGCGCAAGGTGGGTGTTGTGTTGACGAGCTCCTCCCAGGCAGACTCAGTTCTCTGCAGATCCGGCACACGGACGACATACTCGGCGATGTAAGCGCCCTCTTCCATGTTCGACAAAAACATGAGGCCTTCTTGCAGAGGTGCGCAGGGATAGATGTCTTCAATCTGCTCCTTGTCCACATGACAGATAGAAGCTACCTCTTCAACAACCACAGCAGAACAAGCAGCAAGACCAGACTTGGCCTGTGGGACATCCTCAGGTGATATGACCTGCCTGGTGGCCCGTTGTGCCAGGGCTGGTACAGTAGGGTTCTCTAGCACATCGTTGACGCTGAACACAATGCCCTCGCGTCGGGCTTCCGAGACTAGCGTCATGGCGTCGATGGAGTCACCGCCCATATGGAAGAAGTTTGAGCTAGCAGATGCATCCTCATTTGGAAAGACTCTGCTCCAGACGAGGAGCAGTTGGCGCTCCATCTCTTCGGGTTCGCTTTCGGCATCTTGACGGCGCTGAGGAGTAGTAACACTGTTGGTGGTTGGCGGTTTGGCTGTTCTCTCCTCCAGATGACGCACTGCCACCCATGATCTGGGCAACATGAACATAGGCAACGCGCGAGCCATCTTGTCTGTAGCTTTGAGGACGAGCGCATCCAGATGCCTCTGCGCTGTCTGTTCGTCGAGGTAGTTGGGACCCAGCGCCACCGTCACCTTGAGGACTTCCGAAGCATCGCGGCTCTTGACTGACTGAACCGACACTTGTAGGCCTCCGAGGGCTTTGCTGATGACCTTCTCGACATCGCGCGTGACGAAATGGCGGTCATCTACTAGTATCATGTCTGCCTTGAATCCGACGGTCTCCAGGGTGCCATTAGATCTGTAACGAGCCAGCTGGCCAGTGCTTGTCGCTGTTTTGATGGAGTCGCCAACGACGAGCTCACCAACCACCCCGACCGGGACCAGCTGGTTGGAGTCGCGAACATCGACGATCCAAGCTGGAGAGTTGCCGAAGCTCATCTGGGTAGAAGCGCAAGCACCCCAATCACGGATTCTGTTCTTGTCATCAGGCGTAAGAAGTTCCAATTGTCTGACAAGCATGGGTCGAGTAGCTGCCTCGCTCATTTGCTTCAAAACGTGTTCAAGCTGCTGAAGCATCCAGTACATCTGTTTCGACTCAATCATCTTGGAGTCATGGGCCGCCGAAAGACGAGCAGATCGGCCAGACAGTTCGCAATCCACGACGAGTGGGTAGATGTGGAAGTCAGCCGCATCAGCATCGTGGATCTGTCCCCTGCTGAGGTTGAACGGAAGGCCTGCGTCTGCCGTTTGTTGCTGCGGGATGATGTTGAGCAGAGACTGGAACTCGCAAGCGTGACGGGCATCGGGACTGACGCGTCGGATGTTCTGTAGCCCACGGTGGTAGTGGAGAATGGACTGCTGTCTCGTGTCCTGGACCTGTCGTGCCGTGCTAAGGATATCTTGTGTATCATCAAAGTCGACGCGCATCGGGACAGTGATTGCTACTGGGCCAAGCACAGAATCGATGCCAGGCACGGGCGCCAGACGTCCAGACTCTCCGATACCTAGTGCAACAGTGCTCGAGCCCGAGTACTTGGAGATGATATAGGCCCATGCGACCTGAATCATGGTAGCAGCGGTGATTCCCTCAGTTGTGCTGCTCTCACCTAAGGATAGACCGTATCCTACGACACTATCCAGGTGAGGGGCATAGTCAAGAGTCAAAGGCAAGGGGAAAGGAACATGTTTGGTCTTCGCCAATGCCTGTCTCCAGAAAGCATCGGACTTTTCGGGATCCAGACTCTTCTCGTACTTGACAAACCTGCTATAAGGCACAGGCTTACTGAGGGATTTGCCTGCGTAGATGCTGCTGACAGCTTCCGACAAGAGAGCAACCGTGGTTCCGTCATAGACGGAGTGGTGCGCTGTCCAGACAAACTTGAGTCCCTTGCCGGAAGTCACGATTGCGGCACGGTTGAGGACAGCGCCGAATTTCATGGGATTGAGTCTGTCGCGGGCGAGGTAGTCGTCCAAGTCGCAGCGTGCTGGCCACTCGACCGGCGGAGACTGCGGCTTTACCACAACTTGGAACATGCCATCGGCACCGAGATGAACAATTCTTGTCCTTAGGATGGGGAAAGTAGCCACGGCCTTCTCCCATGCGGTCTTGAAGCGGTCAGTGTCTTCGAGGTTTAGGTCCACCACCAGGCGGGCGATGTAAGCGCCAGTATGTGTGTGAGACAGGGTCATTAAACTCTCTTGCAAGGAGGTGCAAGGGTAAATGTCTTCCAGGTCATCTGTCTGAGCCCTAATTTCCTTTGCGGCGGTCTGGAGGTACATAGACACCGACGCATTGTCTGGCAGTAGAGAAAAGGGTGGTATCTCCGGGGTCTCAATAGGGCCTGTGATGGGCTTCATGACGGATGCCATGTCACTCATTCGGGTGTTCTGAAGAATATCGGGCACTTGAAGGATATAGCCACTGCGTCTGGCAATACCAGAGAGTTGCATGGCTGAGATCGAGTCTCCTCCTAGGCTGAGGAAATCTGCGTCGGATGCGATCTGGTGTGCAGCCTCAATCCCCAGGCATTCAGCCCAGAGAGATCGCAGCACAGCTTGTCCGTCTTCCTCGGGCTTCAAGCTCTCGTCGTTGAGTAGATCGTCTGGATTCACGAAAGTCGCCCGGTTCCCGTTTAGGTCCAGGTTATCGATGATTGATGACCCTTCATCTTCCACCAGGCTCTGCGACAACGATGCGAATTGGTGGACAAGCTTCTCAACCTGCTCGCGGGAGAGGGACGACGACGCGTAAGTCGCACTGATCTTGACAACACCGTCGCCCAGCGGGGAGCAAACAAGGTTTAAGGGCTGCTGGTATGACGAGGCAAGGTCGAGCGCGTGGGAAGAAACCTCCCACGGCGCATCGTTGTCCGAAGGTGGCTGCACGGCCAGTAGAGTCTTAAACGAAACGGCACGCGCCGCATCTGGTGATAGTGTTCTGATGTTTTGAAGACCGAGTGTCTCGTGTGGGATCATTCTTGCCGCATCTTCTTGCATGCGAGAGAGAAGGTCGCTTACCCGTTCGCCGCTGTTCAACGAGACCCGGATAGGCACAGCAGTGATCAACGGTCCCAGCATCTCATCGGCCCCGGCCAGAGGCGCGCTTCTGCCGCTCATGATGCATCCAAAGACTACATCCTTTGTTTCACCGCTCCATCTGTCAAGTACGATTGCCCAAGCCGATTGGAGAGCGGTCGCAAGAGTCGTCGCGGAGTGGTCGGGTTTGACGATGCGTGCGTGTATTTCCAACGACTCGTCAACGACGGTCTTACCTGATTGGACAGAAGGGAATGACGGCACCTTTGTGCCGGCCAGATAGGACCTCCAGAAGTCCTTGGTTGCTTTGGAGGCTTGGACCGACCGAAGATACTCGACGTAGGCACGGAAAGGTGGCATCTGAGGAAGTTCAGGGCCGTTGACGTAGACGCTGTGAACTCTTCGCAGAAGCGTGTCAAGTGCGACTCCATCATAGAGGGTGTGGTTGGCGACCCAGACAAAGTATGTGGTATCCGACGCTCTGTCTTGAATGATGGCCACTCTGCTACCGAAAGTGGTAGGCTCGCCCCGGGTTCTCTGCAAGTAAGACTCCAAATCATCGTCGTGCTCCCATGCAGGTTGAGACTTCTTTAGGATAACCTGGAGGATCTGAGGCTTCTTGGTCTTTGTAGTCTGGAATATCCGGGTTCGCAGAATGGGTGCTTGTTTGACGCAGGTCTCCCACGCCGCTCGGAACCTGTTGACATCGACTTCAGAGCTTGCGCCAAGCTTCACAATGTGATGAGCCTCGTATGCCTGTCTGTTCTGCGTGGCTGCGATAACAAAAGCTTCTTGAAGGGGCGTGACGGGATAGATATCCTCAATATCGCTCTCTGATTGAAGGCTCAGATTCCCGGCAGCCTCCTTCTGAATGGCAGCAATCGGTCCCTCAACCAGGGCGAACGGCGTGGTCTTTTGGGACTTGGCAGTCCCTACTCCCATAGGCATCATCTGCTTCGCCATGTCACTCAAGTTGGGGTGTCGAAGAATTGTGGCCGCAGACATGGTGAAGTGCTCCTCTCTGACCCTCGTACTCAGCTTCATAGCTAGCAAGGAATCACCTCCAAGGCTGTGGAAGTTGTCGCTCATGTGGATCCGGGACAGTGGGAGATTGAAGAGATTCGAGATGGCTCGGCGAAGCTTCTGCTCTCGTGGAGTCTCCGGCGACGGGGTGACGTGGCCGTTAGCAGTCGCTTGACGCCCAAGGTCTGCCGTCTGCGCGCGCAAGCGCTTGCGGTCCAGTTTACCAGATGACATTCTAGGGAAGGATCCCATGAATGGCACGATGGTGGATGGGATCATGAACCGTGGCAGTCGCTTCGGGAACTCGACCTTCAACCTGGAAATGATGGCGTCTACTGTCTCGCGGGTCTTGTCTCGAGACTCAACAAGAAGGATGAGTTTGGAGTCAACGGCCTGAGCAGCAACTGAGGTGCCATGGTCAAGCAGTAGAGATGCCTGATGCTCCACCTCTCGGAGCTCAAGGCGTTGGCCTCTGATCTTGACCTGGTCGTCTCGGCGGCCCATGAGGTAAAGACTTCCGTCTACGTTCAGCCGCGCCATGTCTCCAGTCCGGTAGAATCTTCGCATCTCACCTAGCTTGGAAAAACTCGGGCGCGTCACGAACGCCTTCCTGGTTTGCGCTTCCGAGTTGAGATAGCCACGAGCCAGGCTGGGTCCCTCCAACCACAACTCTCCAACTGCCCCAATAGGAACGAGCTGTGTAGAAGTGACGTCCACTACCCAAGGCCGGCAGCAGAAGCTACGCCCGATACCTTGGGGGTCCCAATCTGGACCGGTCTCCATCTGGAGAGTAGCGTAGACTGCAGTCTCGGATGGGCCATATGCTTCAACAAGGCGAACACTGGGAGCCCAGGTTCGGAAGATGGATTGCGGGATGACTTCACCGCCAACAATGACGGTGTGAACATTCGGTACTTCGGCCGGTTTGAACAAGCTCAGAACTGTCGGAGTCATGAAGATAGTGTTTGCACCCAGGTTATTGATGGCCTTTTCAATGACGTTCATGCGTTGCTCGTCAGAGATCTGGCACACGCAACCGCCCATGATGAGGGTGCTCCATATCTCAAACATGCTAGCGTCAAACGTGTAGGCTGAGAACTGAAGCACCCGTGACTTCTCACCAAGATCGAGCCAGGGAGAGTAGTTGTCGGAGCTGGCCAGGTACTGCGAGTGCTGCATCAAGATACCCTTGGGCTCGCCAGTAGAACCTGAAGTGAACAGGACATATGCCAAGTTTTCAGGCATGACGCCTGATTGAAACTTTATCAAGGGAAGGCCAGATATAAATTCTCTTGTAACAATGACCTTCTGTAAGTTGCTATCCAGGCGCGAAGCTGTGCTTGGTGATGCCAGCACGAAAGATGAGGCGCAGTTTCGTTTTAGCTTCGTAAGGCGTTCAGCAGGTGCCGCTGGGTCAAAGGGAACAAATGCGCCACCGGCCTTGAGAATTGAAAGCATGGAAACGATGGACCAGAGAGACTTTTCCATGCAGACAGGGGTAATCTGTTCCGGGCCCACGCCGAGAGTGTGTAGGTGACCAGCAAGCCTGTCCGACAGGTCCCCAAGCTCCTCGTATGTGACATGGCCATCCCAAGACTGAATGGCAGGGCGGTATGGATGCTCTCTCCGGACCTTTTCGATGCACTCGTGGATGCACGTTCTAGCAGCCGTGATGTGCTCCAGCTTTGCGTTCCACGCGATCATGCTGTTGAGGTCTTTGTCGCTGACCACATCCAGGTTCTCGACGGTTGAGTGAGGGCTCCGGACCATGCTGTTCACTACAGTCGACAGAGTTGCCGAGATGTTTTGCGCTTGGGCCGTGGAGAGGCTGGAAGTCCAGTGCTCAATGATGACCTCGATGCTGTCGTCTGTCGTGTTGACCAGCAATGCTGCTGCAAACTACAAAATGGTCAATGCTTGATCCACGAAAAATATGAATAACTTGCCTCGGTCGGGTCAATCTCACGAGTCACGCGAATGACTGTTCCCTTCTTCTTCAACGACAAAGGCTTCTTCTGCACAGTCACCGCAGTGTTGAACAGGCCTCTACCTGAACCATCGGCTATGCCAGCTACGTGTGTGACTTCTGAGAGCGACACCTCGCTGTGCATCATCTGCTCTATCCCGTCACTCTGCACCTGGTCAAGTACTTGCTCGATGGTGACAGTAGCAGGGAGTTGAACAACGCACGGCTGGATATTCGTGATGACTCCGACCGTCTCATCGTGCTGGGCCTGGCGAGTGCTGGTGAGGTATCCGAAGACAGGACGGTCGGATCCTGTGTAGGAGCGTAGCACAACAGCCCAAGCGGCCTTGAAGAGATCAGAGACGGTGATGGCCTTGGTGCGACAGAAGTTCATGACTTGTGGCGTGTCCACCAAAGGCACCTGTGTGAACTCCAGGCTCTTGGCACCGGCATCACCCCAGCTAGGCAGATGGCAGGGCGAAATTCCAGTGAGGTGATCATTCCAATAGTCTACTGATGCATTGCCAGACACGGCTCTAAGCTGCTCGATGTAGTCCCTATAAAGCGGTCGAGAGCGGCGGCTTAGGGTTCCGGGGTCATCGTATTCCTGCTGGAGATCACTCATGAGGACTGTTGTTGAGTAACCATCGACCATGGCGTGGTTGATGTCCAGACGCAACATGATGCGCGACGGCCCGGATGCAAAGAAGAGATGGTGCTGGGGCTCGTTGGGTGCCCAGACAGGAACATCGTGGTCGTGTAGGGAGCCATCGACCTGTGTTGCCCTGATCTTCGAATGACAAAGCACAACTTGGTTGAACGCCGAGTCACCCTCGTCGCACTCAACAAACACCGTCCTCAATGCGGCATGGCGATCAACCACCGCTTGCCAGGCATTCACCAGTCGAGATGTGTCCATTGTCATGTTCGTCGAGCTCAACTCGAGGTGTAGCTGGGAGATGTAACAGCCCCGGTTGGTTGCTTGACTGAGCAACATGCCGTTCTGCATTGGAGAGCAAGGATAGATGTCCTCCACGTCATCGACCTTGACTCCAAGGCTCGGTAGGGTGCTTTCCATCATGTGCGCTATTGACGCCGAGGAGGTCTGCAGCAGCGGAAAATCTTGATGCGCTGGTGAAAGCTCAGAGACGATGTCTTCAAGGGCAGCTTCACAGTTCTTCATCCACACTCTGATGCGATCCTGGTGCTTCATGCGAGAATTGAGTGTGAATGAGAACTTGATCCGTCCATCTTCCACATTCACCAGAATCTCAACAAGACCAAATCGGGTCAGAGATTCTCCGAAACCATCGAGATTCATGAGGGTGTACTCTGACGATTGAGAAAAGAGGCTACCCGGGCGCTCAAGCTGCTGGTAGAATCCAGCATAGTTGAAGGTAACCTCCATGGGAGATCGACCCTGGCCGGCTATGGACTGCTGTTCCTGGTGGAAGCTGGAGGCGAACCGCGCAACTCCCTTATCTGAGGACCTTGTGCGCAGATCCTTGGCTTGCTGTAGCGTAGCCTTGAGGGTGCTAGAGTTCTGCTCGTCAAAGAGCATCGGCAGAAGGGTGGTGAACCATCCAACAGTAGAAGAGAGGTCGATTGACTCGTCCCAGTAAGGCTCTCTACCGTGGCCTTCACTAGTGATGGCCGGAAGGCCGCGCTCGGGGAACGTCTGCCGGAACGCAAACACAGCGGCGGAAAGGAGGATGTCGACTACCTCGGCCTTCTGCGAGCCTGCCTGACCGAGATCGAACACAGCCGAGGAAAGATCTCTATCAACTAGGTGAACCTCTGTGACTGAGTCGCCGTAAACATTGGGTTGCTTCTCCATGTCCCAGAACGCGTAGTCGGGCGTGACAAAGAATGGCTCCTGGTTGCGCAGCCTGGGCGTATTCCTGTCCTGCTCTTGACACCACTTCTTGAAAGACAGGCTCTTGAGAGAGGGAGCTTGGCCGGAGCGGAGATGGTCTTGGATCTGCTCCAAAATCACTCGCCAAGACACAAAGTCGGTGACGAGGTGATGAGCGCAGATGAACAGATACTGGTCCTGTCCCCTGTGTAGAAGCTCCGCTCGCATCAAGGGTCCGCGCTGGATGTCGAGTCCTCTTTGCGACTTGCGAACAATTGGCATCAGGTCAGACGTCAGGTCGTGGATGGTGTGTTCTGTGAGGCGATATGATTCCCGGCTGCTCCCGGAGATGTACTGGAACCACTTGCCGGTTCTTACTGAGAAGAAGCGAGCTCTTAGCATTGGGTGGTGGGAGACAACGGCATCAATAGCAGCGTCGAGGGCTGGACCTGAGATGCGCTCATTGAGTCGAAGCAGGAAGCTGATGTTGTCCTGGTTGTGGCCATCGGGTGCCAGCTGGAAGAACAGCCGTTGGATGGGAGAAAGGTTGAAAGGTTCTTCGTCTTCCTCATCTCCTTGCTGGGCGTTAGACTCCTGAGAGGATACTGCGTGTATCTGGTTGTCCTTCAGGCTAGCAACAATCTTCTCAATCGTCTTGCCGCCTAGGACTTGCTGCACCGTCAATTGCAGCCCAGAACGAGCCGCCTGTGAGACGACCTGCATCGCTGAAATGGAGTCGCCTCCAAGGCTTTGGAAAGCTTTGGTCCGCTCAATGAGCTGTTCCTCAATATTGAGAACCGTGGCCCAGACCTTGCGGAGCTTGGCCTCGATGCCGGCCGGGTCTCGGTTGCTGATGCCATTCGTACCATTAGCACCCTTGACACCGTTTGTCTTTGTGCCGTTGACGCCATTAGTGTGTGTGCCGTTGGTTCCATTAGGATATCGAGTAACATTCGCACCATTAGTTCCGTTGGCTTTGCTGTGGCCGTTGGTACCATTGGGTTTCGGCACATTCAACGACATCCGCTCGATGCCCAGTGCCTGTAAACCCCGATGATCGACCTTGCCACTAATGGCTATTGGGACACTCTGAATAGCCATGAAGAAGGATGGCATCATGTACTGAGGCAGAACAGTACCGGCTTGCTTTTTGACGGTAGACATCTCCTCATCCAACCTCGCTTGACTTGTCGCGAGGTCGTCAGACCAGTCCTGTCCAAGAGCAACAAATCCGACCAAGATGCTCAAGACACCACCATCATTCTGCTTCTTCACCAGCTCGACGATAATATCCCAGGGCTTCGTCATGGCGCGCTTCAGTTGGTGCTCGATCTCACCAATCTCAATGCGCTGTCCATTCCGCTTGACCTGGTTATCCTTTCGGCCGTGGAAGGTCAGCGCGCCATCCTCTTCTTGCACGACGAGGTCGCCGGTGCGATAGAAGCGAGAGGATCCGGTGTCCTTCTCTGCTGCAAACATCCTTTTGTGCCAGGCTGGCCTGCCAATGAAGGCTTTTGCCGTGAGACCGGGCTCGCCCAAGTAGCCTCGGCCTACATGGGGTCCTTCTACCAGCAACTCACCTGCCTCGCCTTGTGGGGTGAGTTCATCGGCATTATCTGGGTTCACTACCCAGCATCGGCCTGCGATGGCCTTGCCAATGTTCTTTCCCTTGGAATTTCGAGACAGGGGCTCACTGCATGAGGTTACCACGGCAGCTTCCTATCAAGGCCTTAATTAGTCCCCCTTCTCTTCCACAATCGGATGTTACTTACCACCTGTCCATATGCATTAATTAGAGTGATTCTGTCGGCCCAACGCTCAAGCAGGGCCTGTGGAAGTTCTTCTCCGCCTTGTACAAGAGTCTTCATGCCAGGTAGCTCATCAATTTGCAAGACATTGATGAAAGAGGCCGTCAAGAGCGCAAAGCTCACGCGCAATGTTTGGAGCGCAGACGTGAAAGCTGTCACATCCAGCCGCTCCTCGTCTAGAATTACACACACTGTTCCTCCCACGGTGAGCGTCGTGAGGATCTCGGTGATGGATGCGTCAAAGCTGTATGATGCGAACTGAGCCACGCGGGATGTGGCATCCATGTGCATGGCCTTGGCGTGCCCAAGAGCGCCAAGACAAAAGGACCTGTGCTCAATGACGGCTCCCTTGGGCTCTCCAGTGCTTCCACTGGTGAAGACTACATAGGCCGCCTGATCTGGGTGTACCTCGACGGCCAGGTCTTGCTCGAGGCTTCCAATCTCGGCAAGAGTTGACTCGTCGAGGCATAGGGCTTGTGAGACTAATCGTGATACTCGCTCATGGTGCTTGCGTGATGTTACAGCCAGTTTGGCACTGCACTTGTCGATAATCTTTTGCAACCGCTCGGTCGGGTGCGATGGGTCCAGCAGCACAAAGGCTCCCCCTGCCTTGAGCACTGCAAGCATAGCGACCGCTATTCACCCAAGTTAGACCCCACTGTAGAAAGTATCAAGGACATGCTGTCTTACCTGTCCATGTCGACTTTTCAAAGCATACCGGCACGACGACTTCTGAGCCAACACCAAGCTTCACCAAGCGTGCAGCCAGGGACCATGAAAAGTCATCGAGATGGCGGTACGAGAGGGACGCGCCATTGGAGGAACAAACAGCTTCAGCGTCTGGCTTGCGCCGGACGTGATCAGCGAAAAGATGGAGCATGACAGGAGCACTCTGGCCAACTCCGCCTGCTGCAGGTAGTGTATCCATGTGTGTGGTCTCAGGTAGAAAAGAGATGGGTGTAATGCACGATGCTGGTCCTCTGTAGGCTGCCCTGGAATTCTTTCTTTGCGATGTATCCGTCTAGGAGAGAGAATAGAAACGAAAGAGTTTGGGTTTTAAGTGATTATGGGAAGATTCGAACCAAGGCAACTGATACTGCTCATTTCTGTACTATCTTGCCGCCTCTCTGATCTATCTATATATACTATTTTGTCACAATGCCTAAATCATACCTCCCGTATCCGCTTTCCCCACCACCATCAAGTCTAGACCGATCCCGAACCATGTTTCGGTGGTAACAAAGAGTTGGCGACATGATGCCTCACGGGCAGCCGGTCAGGAGACAAGCGTGTTGAGGATTTGTGATGGGAACGCCAAGTCCGGACTCGCCCCCCGGGACGAGACTGGATGACAACTGCCGTGCCTGAGAAGGGTTGCACTCCAGATGGCTCCCCAGAAAATCCTTTGCGTCAGTGACTGGCGCATGAGGACAGCCAGCAAGGGGCTGACTTGATAAAAAGTGGTTTGCTGACCCGTCAGCTTGCAGTTCCTTCATCCCATACGCTCAACCGCTAAGCACGCAGCTTTTGGATGCTACGTCACGTACATGGCTGCTGGGAAGGAACTGGGAGATCAGTGGCAAGCTCTACCATGGTATGGCTTTGGGATCGTCATTGAATTCACTGGATAGAGTAAAGCAGTTGCCAGCTAAGATCGGTCCCGCGATATGGTTTCCAGTCTAGGATCGAAAGTGTATCTCCAGCCTCTCCAGGGCTGCAAACAACCCATACTGGCTCGAGATTGGTCCCACTGGGCACGTACCTGTATGATCAGCCAAATGCCGAAGCGGGCCGGCCCGGCACTACCGGCGCTCGCCTAGCTTTTCATCGTCCTGTCTCGTCTCGCGAGACTCAGGGTGATTGGTCTCCCTAAGCCGAGAACGTGAGAATCACGCTTTCACTGCCGATGGCTTTGCATATCCACTACCGCCGAACGTTTCAACCTCCAACCTATCCATTGGCCACGTCTGCGGCTCATCATCCGCCTCATTTGCCGTCTTCCCCACACCGTTGGCAGGCTTGCGGATCCTCAACTCCACTGCCACGCTTCTCCCTGCGCGATCGTGGGGCATAACGGCTGTCCAGCTCTGTGGCTTGATGCCGCGATAATGCACCGAAAAGGCAAAACATCTCGATGAGTGGCTCTTTCATCCCTATTTCCGTACACTAGTTCCACTCGAGCCGAGCGTCGATCAGACGAATCATGGCCCGCACTCAACGGGATCGACATACCCGGATCATCAATAATAGATTGATAACTGTGCCTCTCTTGGCCCTGCATTGTTTCCATGGCTCGTTTCTTCGGCCCTATTCGTTATTCTCTGATTCTTATTCATGCCAACCCCGGCCGGATGCGCGTTCCCGAGTCTATCACCATGTAAGTGACAGAACATCTGTTTCCTCGCAGTCAGCCCCCAACCCATGGATAACCAGAGGCCTGTCCCGCAATATGCTAGCCAAGACGGCCTGGCCCCTTCCATGGACCACTTCGAATGTTCCCTCATCCCAGACGATGGAGCCGGCTTGCATCCAGTCGTCCAAATACGAGACGACAGCAATTTTGGTCAAAACCGATGTACGCATTCATGCACAGCATGACCCGAATGGAACTCCAGCCCAATTATCCCAACCACTTTGGCCAGAGAAAAGATTCTTTCGGGTTGTGGGGCAGACATCAGACGGTGCTGCTCACGCTACAAGAGCGCAGGGATCCCTAGGTTTCGAAACGTTAAATTTCTTTCTAGATGCTCCACGGGCTTGCGTGTTTCCTCCCATGTGGCCCTGTCAGCAACCTCGACAAGTGACAGGTTACATTCTCAGATTCCCGAACCGGCAACCCGCCGGAAGCGCGGCGTTTACCAAGATCTCATCGTCGGAAAGGGCGAACGGAACCGCGATGCATGAGAGAAACAACATTGCTTTCCTTGGCATGTCTCTCGGAGATGGGCATATCCGAAGGAGCGGGGGAAACAATGCAGAAAATGCGAGGCGTGCGAGAACTACGAGGCATGTTCTCTCGGTGGAATCGTTCCACTTCCGAGACCGGTGAGTCTATCCTGTGTCGTCTGCCGAGTGGTCTCCGAGGCGAGCGCAGCTGGTTTGTCAGGTTGCCGGTCCGTTTGCGAGTCTGGTAACCGCACTGCCTAAGCTGTGATGGAAACAGAAGCGATTTCTTTGTTCTTTCCAAAGTTATACTAACATTTCATAAGTTTGTGATAACACAGATCGGCAAGGAATATGCGATGGCACTCCATTGCAGAGAAACCAATACCTAGGCACTGGGACCGGCTCCAAACCACTTCATCCCCATTATGCACGATCAAGAATACAACCTGCATCCAACAGCGGTGGGTAGTTGATTTGCATCAGTGGAGTTGATGTGAGAGTCCGTGAGCGTTGTAATCGAGAGAGGCCACAATGCAGGATTCAGGACAAAGACTAGGAGGGTGAGCCTTTGAACCCAGTGTTCAGGGCCGGCGAGCCGCAGTCGAATCGCATCCTTTCATAATGTTACTGGTGCCGGTTTTCATGTTCCCTGATTCTTCTAGAAATATGCGATGAGTATGCAGTCAAAACGGAGACTGAACGGGCCGCATGGGGCGGCCTAGATGATTTTAGCTACAGTGACTTTAAAGTGTCTCGCGTAGCTTTTATTGGCTTGTGAAATCTAGAGAGACGCGTCAGCGCGTCGATTACCGATGTCTTCCAACTTCTTAGGATAGAATCTATAAGATGCCAACTTATCCGTGGAGAGCCGGGTGGGGCTCCCGTCAAGAAGAGGTTGGCAAGGATATCCCAACATTTTATGAAACACAAAGGTTTAATATTGGTAGCAAAGCGCACATATTACTTCCATCAATCCAGGAATGCCCAGTGCCGAGTGGTATGATCCTATCAGCAGAGCCGCACTGCACACAATCGTCGGTGGCTTAGGGGGTGGCGTGTGGCTGCGAACAGTCTTGTCTTTACGAACCGTGCCGCAAAGCCTAACCTGACGGCTGGGACCAGACAACAAGCTGGTTTGGAGGCAAAAAGCAAGCCCACATTTATGAAACATAAGTTGGTTCGGGGCAGGTAATTTTTGGACGTGTTTGCCGATTGCTTTTTAGGGTAAGGCAGATATCTTAAAACGCCACTAGGGCCCCGATCTTGGAAACCTGCCCCTACAAAACAATGCTTAGGATGGTGTACTTGACTAAAATATTGAAACTAAACGCATTGTCTCTGCCAATGGGGGTATTCAAGAGGTTAAACCCAGGTTTTGCCGTCGATACTAGACCAAGCGTTTATCTCCAGAGGTCAGATGCTTCAATAGAGGTTAGGAGGCGAGGAGATACAAGCCCTTGAATAAGAACTCAAGTAACGCAGGGCATAAAAAGGTAGAATAGCATTGCCTATTAAGTCACAACAGGAAGATAGGTCTACCAGCAGGCCTTGGCTAAAGCAAACATCCAGCTAAACATGCGCTAAATGCTAATGAGGCACACGCGGAAGATAATTGCAAGACCTCCACTATAAATTCACCTCGGGGAAAATATCATGAAACAAAACATGGGCCCACTAGACAGCCCAAAACATCTTGGCTATTTCTAGGAATCTTTCGCTTAAGCCTATGCACGTCTGCGGCGATAAACGCCACCATCTCCATTCCAGAACCTGGCCCTTGTCAACCCCCGCTAACCAGGGGAGACCAATACACATGCTCATACTCATTTTGGAATAGCCTCACCTCGTCTTTATTGAATACGTATAGGCTATAGACTTGTGTTGAAAGCCCATATACTTTTGAGGTTGAATTTCCACACACGGCAGTTGACTTGCATGATTTGATACTACGTCCTGTGCCAGCTTATCTCCGCGCAGGTGGGTTGCACCTCCATTTTCGGCTGATACCCAGTCGAGAATCAACTCTTAAGTAGGTATGACTGCATTAAACTTCTAATGTAGCATTCTTGTATCCAACTCACGTAAGATTGTCCTGTCTAGTACTAGGCATTTAACCCGATGGACCAGTGACCTGCAAAACGCCCGTCACACACTGGACAAAGCCGAAAAGCAATGTGAGAGCTAGACCTGTGATGACGAGCCAGATTGTCCACCACTGCTGCATGTCGCGCCGATCATACCACCATTGAGAGATATTGGTTGGCTTGCTCTTATCGAACGTCTCTTCTATGACGGAAAGCCTCTCTTGCCAGAACACATACCGGGCCTTGTCTAAGCTTGCACCGTCTCGGTGCACAATGGACTTGTCTACAACTCCACGCCTAATCTCATCTGCAAGCCAAGCGCAGCAGCTATCCTTCCCTAGCGGGGCCAGCAGCGCGATGGTTGCGAGTGTTTCGTCGAGCAAGTCGTGGGGGAGGAACAAGGACCTAGGTACAGCAGATCAGCTACCGAAACCATAAGGCTGGGGGTAAATCGCACATTGTAGTAGACTCTCTCATCCTCCTCAACGCTGAAAGGCAGTGGAAGACGTAGATGACGGATCCCTTCATGGTCAGATGCGTGGCTAGATTGTTGGTCCACTCCACACTGATGCCGGCCATGGTTTCGATGTCGTAGAAGGTGAGATACTCCGAGAACTTGGCAGTGGATGTGGTCGTCTGTCCCGTGAAGTGCCGTCTCAGAACCGCTCGCAGGCTCACGCTGTCGGGCCAGGGTATGGAAGTCTGCCGTTGATAGGGATCGGCGGGCATAAGGTGTCGAACCTTGACCATCGTCCACAGGCGGGCAGATAGTTCGATTGAGAAGGCCAGGCTTCGCTGCGTCGTACCCGGCCAAATTGGTTGAAGCAAGGTTCGGACCTGTGCAAATGTCGCATCCGGGTTACCCCTCAGCTTGTCGACGATGGAGATGATGTCCCGAAGAGTTGTGACGACATGTTGGTGGGCGAAGGATGGGTGGCATTCACACCTGAGGTAGTCGAAGTAAGGGTCCAAGTCGCCTGTGTTTTCAGTCGAATGTCCTAACCTTGGCCATAGTTCTTGAATGAACCTCTTCTTTGCCGGTACAGAGGGAGCCGAAGAGCTGAAGCACGGCTCAAGGAGAGGATCCTGCGTCATTGTTGCGGCTTGACGTCCATGTTCCTCATCTACAACACAGGTTATATAGGCATCTCGACAAATTCTACAACCCTCTGTTTTCTCGATACCTCGGCAAAAGAGAAAATAAACTGGCAACACCCTTCCGCACCTGCATGCCCTGCCTCAATGCCCTATCACTCTGGGGTGTAGAACCATTCCATAGGGCTGGGTTGAGGCTCTCGCCCGAGTTACACGGTTACCTGGGTCCGCAATTCGATATGATCGATCCAGTGAGCAGATGACTTGGCAGGCGCAACAATGCCGATCAGGAGCTGGAAAGGGACCAGGCATCAACAAAGCTTTTCTTTAGCTATTCAATTGGCTCTTAGTCCGAGATTGAGTCGCCGAGGTTAGGGTTAGCAGTCAATTGATCCCGCGTCATTCGGCCCTACCGAGAAAACTGCCTACCCAGTGGCAAAGAAAATTGGCTGCAGTGTGGTTTGTGACTGGAGATTAAGCAGTAGCCTGCAGCAAATCTCTGGCCACTGGGCAAACATGTGTGTGCCCGACTGTTACCCGGCAAAATGACCCAATACGTCGAATCTCCAGGGGGGCACTGCACTGCTCATGTGATTGGCATGCTGCAGCTCGGCCTACGTCTTCTAGAATAATTCCCCTGTCCACAGGGTCTCGATTGGATGCTGGGGACAGAAAAGCTTGAGAAGACAATGAGAAACAGGGCGCCACAGGAGATCGGGATGTCTTCCATTGGACAGCAGCTTCATGGTTTGCAACGCCCAACGAGACTTGCAAGGAGTTCATTCTGACGTTGCATGAGAGCTATCACATGTTATTTTGCAGCCTACAGATACCTACAGGGGAATTGATGAACTTGCAGAGCCGCATAGGAGCTCCAAGAGACGTTTTAGAAGCTATTGTTTCTCAGCCACATCAGAAGCCACCATGATAGAAGCCAATTGACTGAAGCATTTGGGACACGCTCATCAGAACTTGCGCAAATTTCGGTCATGATCAACAGTTACAAGTCTACCATGTGGCTGAGAGCAAGCTCAAGAAATCGTTGAAGGGTTGGGAGTTCAAGAGGCATCCCTTGATGCATCTACGACTCACACAGACGGGCTTGCACCGCCACAAGCAACGTGTTCGTGTGAGGAGGTGTGGCGCAGTTCGACTGCAGATTCTCGCCCCATGGTTGGTCAGGTGGGAGTGCAATCATTGGTCAAAATAAGAGCCCTAAAGCCCTTAATTTTCCCCTCTTTCTAGTGGACGGGGCCGCCCAAACTCGCCCGTGAGGCCGCCGTGATGCCCGCTGTAAGCTGATCTCTCGCCACTAAGGGCGGCCTTCCATACTGGGTAGGTCGATGTCAAAACACCATCGAAACGCATCTCTGGGGGAGATACAGCCACAATGGGGCACCATGTTTATTGGATGGAGCCAATAGTTTCAATATTCCGGATTTGATTGCCTTGATAAAAAGGGGTCATTGTTTCCAAGCTTTAAGGCACACAAGCCACACTCTCCTCCCCATCGTTGTGCCCATGCCCACGTTTCTCATCACAAGCAAATCATCATGTC
This sequence comes from Fusarium decemcellulare, assembly GCA_013266205.1. NCBI lineage: Eukaryota > Fungi > Ascomycota > Sordariomycetes > Hypocreales > Nectriaceae > Fusarium > Fusarium decemcellulare. The sequence goes on from JAAGWO010000260.1 coordinate 26,039, forward strand.
AGTGACACCGCCACCGTTGCAGCGATCTTTGAGTGCACTCAAGAGTAGCGGACACTCGATCCGTGAAAGGCTCTTTCAGTTCAAAGAAACTGACCCGAGCTTTGCCGACTGCTTCGGGGACGAAGCCTACACCACCGAGACCATGTATGGCAAGATCACCCTCTGGCGCATCACGGGCGGCCTCTCATACACAGCCGCCAAGATTCAAGAGACTCTCATCAAGCTTATCGCCGAAAAAAGCACCGACTGGCAGAGCCGGCGCCCCAGGAACGACGCCTCCCCCTTCCATCAACCACCGTACCTCATCCAATGTTTCTTCGTCGGCGTATCAAAGGCCCATGCTGCTCCCTACGTCACCATCATCACCTCGGTTGAGTGGTTTAGCATCTGCTTGAAAGACATCATCCTCAAGGGCAGGATCTTGTCTGCCTATCCTGACTGGGGCTGCTTCAGGCTGCCTGTTGACCCCCATCTCACATCTAACGTTACACATCGAGCCCTGGAGATCCCATGTTGCATTGATGAGGGCGACTATGAGGTCTATACCCCTAGAGATACCGTTCCAACCCACATCAGCGCAACCGAGGTTGAAATTTGGAAGGGCGAGTCATTCATCGCCAAGGCGACGGCTGGTGGGATGATCACAGTCGGAAACGAGGACTTGGCCTTGACAGTTGCACACACCTTCTATCCTCACCAGAACCCAAGCCCTACCTCTTTCGACATTGATGTCTCTGAGTTGAACTTGCTCCTACAACAAGATCGAGAACCCACAAGCAACCTGATGGATTTTTCAGGAGCTTCTCAATGCAGAGCCTATCTCTCCCCGGTCAGCACGCCCTCATCGCCAATAGGACTTGACCTCCCAGCCAGGCCTCCAACCTCAAAGAAGTATAAGACTCTCATTGGTCGCCTAAGATATATACCCACGATTGGGGGTGACGACCTCGGCATGCCATCATCGCTCGACTGGGCTCTGATACGCATCACCCATCCCAACATATCAACAATGAACCCACCTCGGTCGAACCCTTCTCATATTACCTCAGATCACTCTGTTATTATACACACTATTTCCAAGTTTATCGACTGTCATCTCATATCAGAAGCACTGTTTGGGATTCCAGGATGTACCAGGCCCCAGCCTGTGAAGGTGGCCAACACCGGAGGTGTTCAGCACGGTGACTCTGGGGCTTGGGTCACACAACTAGGTACCCATGAGCCCGTTGGAATCCTCATCGGCAGCTGCCCACCTCTAAATGAATCCTACATCCTCGGTATCGGGGACATCTTAAAGGACATTGAGGCCCAGACTGGGTTCAAAGCAAATGTCACCCCCAGCCAGGACACTCGTACACAGTCCTTGCCCAGTCTTAATCTCGTGTCCCAAGGGAGGGAGGCACCTATCACAAACAACGGCTTGGGTGCATGCACATCTGTTGTCTCCATTCCACCGTATCCAAGAAACTGCAAACATCTTCAAACCTTGCTCAGTCTGAGTCTCGATGACCCATGTCTTCCCCAAGCCGAACATGCCAGGACGCTGCCAAGATCTCAAAGCTTTCAGGAAGGGACCCAAATGGTTGATTCACGCAACATAGCTTGCACTATCAATCAACAACCGCTCGTGGGCCCAGCGCTACGAAGTAGCGATCTGGAACAGGCGATCCTACCTCTGGGTCGAGACTACAATTTTGTATTTGCAGACACAAGGAAGCCTTCCCCTCGCTCTCGAGACAGAACGAGGAGATCATTGTGTCCAGAGATTGCCACGTCCCAAAATCCAGGACTCGGCGCAAGATCGAGATCCTTTGCCGGACACGAGCACAACCTACATAGAACCCAGTCTCTGGATCAGAGACGCTGCTCAGCTGGTATGTCCTTAGAAGGACGAGGCTGTGCCATGAAAGGTGCTGCGCGTGCATCGAGTTCTAGACCAGTTTCCAAGCTGTCTCGGATTCTATCGACAAGGCAACAGGCACGCCTTGATTTTCTTTTAACCCAATCAAGTAACTCGAGCAAGGTTCTTGGGTTCATCACCGCCGCCGATAGAGCGCATACTTAATGAGTGTGTTCGATCTGTTGAAGTGACTGGAGACTTGATCACTCGACCATACAACCATCAATGGCGCTTGATGTCTTTCAAAGGACAGGTCTATTGCGTTTGATTGGACTTCATTGATTCAGTTCGACGATGACCGCGATGGCGACGTATGGTTTGAAGTCTTAAACGCGGTACGATTCGTACTTACATTTACACGTGAGTCTCTATGACTAGATATGACCAGATATCATCAGATTGTTGCAGCGAAGTTAGCAGTGACAGGAATTCTATCAGGGTAAACGACACTATACAACACAACCCAACAAAAACAAATCTTTGACGGCGCGCCTGGCTATCACTAGTGGCTATGTTAGTGCAAGAGCTACGGTGAGGGGCGCTAGGAGCATTCAGTTTATGCTTGTTTGATGATGGAACTAGGCAAAATGAACGGATTGTAGGATAAAATGTTTTATGGTGAGATCAGGGTTAATAACCTTACGAAATTCGATGTATGAAGTTACGACCTGTCTTATATATGATCAATAGAGATCAATTCTATGCTCTCTCATCTCTAATGCGCCTTGCAAGACGCGCCAGGTTAGGCATCAAGGTATCTATAGGGTAGGAGACTCTCGAGCTCGTGTTCCACGATTGCGACATGGCTTCTTCTTATCTACTAGCAGGCTGAGGTTACTCTTGATATGGATCAGTCTATAAAAGACGCACGATAGCTGAAATGACGCTGTTTCAGCTTGCGTGTTCATCGTGCCCCGTCCGACGCAGCTGAATCCCTTGCCCTACCCCCCGGTCGCACCAGTCTCAAAACAAGCAACTGACGTCCGAACAGCTTCGGTTTAGAGTTTAGACTATTGCGTAGAGCCCATGTCAAGCGTCTCACCCGGGCGACATGACTGGTCACCGCTGCGCCACCACCAGGGACACCAAGACAAAACCGGTTTGCTCCATAACTTAGTTGTGTCAATCTCAAAATCGCGAGGGAGGCATCAGACCGCTCGTGTTTACTTTTCCTTCCTCCTCCAACCTCGAGGTTAAGCTTTTGCTGCTTGGCTTCATCTCTCCAGAGGCCACATATCACTCAGACGCCGGGTCTACCTGAAGGCATCGCCATAGCCCATCATGTCTAACCATCTGGGCTCATCCAATGGGCACGGTAATGGTGCCAGCCACAGTCACGGTCACAGAGATGAATCGACCCCGCTTCTCCCGTCAGTCGCGAGTCACCTCCCTCACATCGCCCATGAAGGCGAGAGTGGTAGAAGCGGCTTCCATCCGGGCCACTTCCTGACTGTGCTCTGGAAGAGCTCCTGCACGGCGTCTATGCTGGTCAATGTGCTCTGGCCCTTTGTCCCCATCGCCATCATCCTCCAGTTCTTCCCCGGTCTGCACCTCTGGAAGTTTGCAACCGCGTATATCGCCGTCATTCCTAGTGCCAATCTTCTGGGCTTTGCTGGACAAGAGTTTGCGCGTAAGATGCCCAAGGTGGCTGGCATTCTCATCGAAACGACTTTTGGATCCATCATTGAGATCATCCTGTTCATCGTCTTGATTGCCAAGCACGAGGCCGACGCGTCCAAGGACAACGGGGATGAAGGCAACTTGATTCCCATCATCCAAGCCGCAATCCTCGGAAGTATTCTTACGAACCTCCTGCTCTGCCTCGGACTGTGCTTCTTCTTCGGTGGACTTCGCCAGGCCAGCCAGAAATTCCATGCCATCGTCTCTGAGGTGGGCACTGGGCTTCTCCTGGTTGCTGCGTTCGGTCTGCTCATCCCCAGTGCCTTCTACTCCGCCCTCAAGGCTGAGGTCGTGCCTGAGCTGCCTGGCTTCCGAGTCCTTCATGAGAAGTTCACCGAGGGTCGTCTCCAGGAGGATGTTCTCCGCATCAGCCAGGCAACCTCTCTGGCCCTGATTGTGGCTTTCTTCCTCTACATCTGGTATCAGGCTAGTAGCCAGCACAGCATCTTTGACGAAGTCATTGAGATGGATGAGCACCGCGATGCTGACCGAGAAGCGGACGCGGAGAAGCCCAAGTTTACTATGACGGAGGCGCTGATTGCTATTACCATCGCTCTGGTCTTTGTCACACTTTTGCTCGTCTTCTTGGTGGCCAAGATTGAGCACGTTGTGGAAAGCGGTGTTCCGGATCAGTTCCTGGGCCTGATTCTCCTGCCTCTGGTAGAGAAGGCGGCTGAGCACTTGACAGCTATTGATGAAGCATGGGGTAAGTCGAGAGACATAATGCCTGGAATCCTACCTTTACTAACAACCACGTACTTTAGACGGCGTCATCAACGTTGCTTTGTACCACTGCCTTGGCCCATCCATTCAGACGGCGCTTTTCAACGGCCCACTGGTCGTCATCATCGGCTGGGCTATTGGCAAGCCTATGGACCTCAACTTTGAGATCTTCATGATTGCCCTGCTCGTCCTCTCGATCCTGGTGGTTGGAAACTTCCTCCGAGATGGTGAATCCAACTGGCTTGAGGGAGCACTGCTCGTGGTAAGTCTTGGCTCTTTAGCTGTTTTGATATTTGTTACTGACTGTAAAAGATTATCTATGTCATCATTGCCATTGCATGCTGGTATTACCCGAACCCGGATGTTGCCACCTCCAATGGCATCGAGGGCTCTGAGATGGTCAATGTCACTATGAGCGTCGATACGCTGCGTCAGCTGCAGCAACTTATCAGCGCAAACCTGCCACAGTAATCAACCTGGAGTCAAGAAGCGGCCTTGAGTAAGGGTGGCTTTTCTGCACAGGCAACGAAGTTCGTAGGAGAACGAGTGACTTGAAGACGAGCCAGATCATCGTCTGACGCCGGTGGATATCAATTGGATGAATCGAAATATTCAAACGCAGATATTCTGATTTGGCGTTGTTTGTGACTTGGCTGCCAGTGCATGGTTGTTTAGACCTGTATGGGTGGAAGCGGTGGGGGTATAATTGATGGGTTATGGCGAGAATGTGTGGGAGTCAGCGATGGAATTGGAGGCACGAGAACGAAAGGGTTGGAGGTTGGGGTGAAGTTTTCGAGAATGCAGCTTGATATAGTCGCTCAGTCAAGTGCCATAGATAGCGCCCATGTAGGCAGGTATATCAAGCTTGAACCCCTATTGTTATCAAACTCTGTTTATATATGCCAACCATGCACATAATTGAATAGCTGTACAATGCCTGCATATTCAGAATCCTCATTCGCAGGTTTCATCCCCTGACCCACCTCCCCTTTATCTAGGCATGGTATTCTAGAAAGCTCAGTATCAAGTGCCAGGATTAAACACCTAGGAAACTCAAAGCATAGCTGTTTTGAAACCAACTATTTAATCGTACGACCAGAACTGACAAGCATGCAAGTTGTGAAAAAATGACGAGGCCCGCTAGATTACCTACCCTGGCTGTTCATCTCGGCACTGGTGGTGGAAGAGGTTGCGATTGGTCCAAAACGGTTCGGGGGACGGGGGATTACCAGGTGCCGCTCGACAATCGTTGGTGAGGAGCCTCCTCCAGCGCTTCCGAATGGCTGCTTCGAGAGCAGGGGATTTTTGTATCCAACGACAGCAGCGAATTCGCCTCGAGACCCCGCCTGCGGATGCGGACCCGATTCCACGCGGAGCCGATCCACGAATCGGCAAGTGAGAATGGCCTCTCAAGTCGGCACCGACTGCGATGATCGCGAGCCGCTAGACGGCGGACTTGGCCGGAAGCGGCATGGAGATGTTGACGGAAGGGGAGCCGTGCGCCACGTGCTCTGAGCTATCCGGGGTATATTCCTTTGCCCGTACGGGGCGGGATACCCCAACGTTGGGCGCTGAGGAGGAGGGGACGGCAAAGGGGGTGCCGACGTTGGTGATTGTCCAAATCAGATGCTGCGGGACCAAAGTTAATTCAGCGTCTAGCTGCTGCTAAAACGTCGCTCCCGTTTGGCCGAGGGATACGAGACGAGATATGCGTCTGATGTGTTGGAGATGGCATCTTGCTGACAGCTCCCAGACCAGAGCGATCATCATGCCGGACACGAGTCGCTCCCCTGGAATGCAACCTCACAGAAAGCCACCGCAGTCACCGCTGGCACCCAAGACTGCATGAAACCCGGGAAATAAACCGCTGTCAGCGCTGTCAGTGTCTGCCTGAAGTCCGTTCGAATCCTCCCATCCCTTGACTGGGATCTCCCGGCCTCTCCCCGGTGCAGGGGATGCTGGTTGTTGTTGGTTGCAGCCGATCTTGCACCCACTCGGCATTTACAAGCTCGAGGCAGATCTTGCTCGCTCTCGGGCTTATGTCTCCGTCCGTCTGGTCTCCCCATAGCTCTCCAGCTCGCAATTTGGCACCGTCTGGGGTGCAGTTGCAACGCATGAACCTAGGGTCCTTTCCTCCACAGTTGATCCGGGGTAATGGAAAGCCCTGTCTGGTCTGATGCTGTTGTTTTGTGCCCAAGCTTTGCAGCAGCTATATTAAGGCGTGCATTGCCCCCCGGCTGTGTTGTTCCAGTTTTCTGTTCTCTTGTTCATCCCATCTCTGTCTCGCCAATCCTGCAGTGTTCCCCCAAGTTACTTCGATCGAAAGCTACTACGTGCTCTTCTTATCCACCATGTCGACAAGTCCCAACGGAAAGCATGAAGAGGGGGGCCTGGGTAAGAAAGAGTCGGGGAGCCTGGGTAGGATCGAGACTGCGGCTAGCATCCCTATCCCGCCTGAGCTGTTTGAGCAGCTGTACCTGGCGCCAAAGACCAACATCAAGGGCAAGCTGAGGCAGACGTTTGGCAACCCAACGCCAGTCGGTAAGAGACTGCCAATTGGTAGCTGAGACGAATTTCACTAACAATAACAAAGCTATTGGAGGGTTCCTGCTATGCACAACACCCGCTTCCATGTCGCTGCTTGAGTGGCAAGGGGCTGGCGGATTCGCTGCCGCTGCCAACGTGTGAGTATCGTGATAACATTGTGACAAAGAACACTTGACTGAAGCCCTTTAGTGGCGCCTACTTTGGCCTCGGTGGTCTCTTGATGGTCTTGGGAGCCATCGGAGAATGGCTTCTAGGTACGTTCACCGTCTGCTCACACGCAGCGTCCCAATTGACCCCTTTTTAGGCAACACGTTCCCAGCTACAGTCTTCTCCATCTTTGGAGGTTTCTGGTTCGCCTTTGGCACAACAATCGTTCCTGGAGCTGGAGCGTACGCTACATACTCGACCACCGACAGCGCGGCCGACGGCCTCACTCAACCCCAGTTCTTTGCCACGTTTTCCATGTTGCTGGTGTCCATGGCCATCTTGTGTACCGTCTTCACAATCGCAAGTATCCGGACAAACGTCGTCTTCTTCCTCATCTTTATCCTTCTGGTCCCCTGCTGTAAGCTCACCCTATCTGCATTTAATGACTTGACTCACTCGTTGTGAACAGTTGGCTGCCTCTCTGCTTCGTTCTTTGCCGTCGCCAACGCTGGCCCCCATGCCCTGACCTACCAACATGTCGGAGCCGGTCTACTATTTGCAGTGTCTCTGCTAGGATGGTACCTCTTCACGGCGCTTACTCTGATGGGTGTCGACTTTCCGTTTATGCTTCCTCTGGGGGATCTCTCGACCATCGTCAAGGGTCGCGCCGACCGGACTAAGAAGAAGGACGCGGAGCAGGTTTAAGGCGTATCTTACGAAATACCTGAAGGGACATGCTGCGCCGCGGTGCAGGACAACTGGCTGGATATACATACCTATGTAATGGGTCGAGCGGTGCTCTGGAGCACGTCGGCAATGGCGCTGAGATTGAGCGTGGGGATAACAGGTTAAGACTTCTTACGGTCAAGATATAGTAGCTCTTGATCACGACTATCGTGTCAGACTTTCAGTACCCAAGAGTTTGAAAAGTTAGTCAAATTAGCATTAATGAGTTGTTACAATCGCCAGAGGCCGCAGGATATGCATCTAGACAGGGATAATCAGGCTCGAGGCTGAGCTGTGACCAACACCTCACTGTGCTGTTCCGTTCTCCCGAAGTGCACCACTCTACCATGACTGAAGCCATTCCGAGTCTGCTGATCTCCCAACAGCCCGGCCCCCACGAACCTGCTGGTTGGGTGCGTAGCATCGTGACGACGAGGCGGTGATATTTGCGGGGAAACGCGTCCCCATTGTTCCCCCGCAGTCGCTGACTCTCAGGCTTGGCTAGTGCCGCCCATCCCCCCATCTGGGGCCAATGATGGCCTGGGAATATCGCTAGCCCTCCAGTTTCCAGCGCCTCTTAGTGCAATGCGGGGAAAGGTTTTCGGTGGAGCGGAATCGAGTATTAATAGGGAGAGTCCACCCTTTCGCTGCTCGCCACAACGAGGCTCCTCTATCATGCATTTGATTTACGGTCAGGTGTAACTGTAGCTTTGCTTGTAATTTGTTGTTTCGGTCAAAAACTCCCGGATTTTCTTGTTTCAATGTCGACAACCAAGCGGCGGCAGAACCACTCTTGTGACTATTGCAAGCGTTCCAAAAAAGCATGTGATGGATACCAGCTCAATATCGAGCGGGCTCAATCAGACGCAACATCTGCCGTGTCGGGGGACACTGGTGGTAAGTAAAACTAATCCTTTGATACATGATATGCCTTTTTCTAACAGAATGTAGACCCCAAGATTTTGCCGTGCACTTATTGTGTCCGGACAAAGAAGGAATGTCCTTTGAATCCATACTGGGTACGAGCACGATCCGGCTCAAAAACGGAGTCGTCCACATCGCCCTCGGAGGAAAATAACGCACACAAAACCACCATCCGCAACAAACGACAGAGAATAGAGCCTGAAGATGAATCAACTTCAGATTTGGCTACATCGGGGGAGATGGGCCTCAACCCGGATGACTTGTTCAATCTGATGCCGAATTCCTCACCAAGTCAGATCCAGTATTGGGATGCCCCCATCCCCAGCCTTGAAGCTACAGGCGCTTTCCCAGAAGATGATGCCCTTGCATTCCTTGGACTGGAGACTGAGTCTCCACTGAATAACTCCGAAGGTGGCTTGGGAGATCTCAATTCGGAAGCGCCGGGAGGATCTACAGATGGGTCTAGCGAGTCATTGCAAGACGCCCTATCCAACCTTACAGCCTGCCTTGGTTCACAACCATCCGAGCTTGACTTCCAAACCACCATGTGGGACTTTCCACAACCATACTCTACAAGCCATGGATCTTCGTTTTCAACTCGCTCAGCACCTCTCCGCGGACATGCCCGGAGGGATCACAGACGTCGTCGCCCTCGACCTGGTCACTGGCTTGACCAAACCAGTACCTCTCCTTCTCCATTTGACACACAATTTGGGCTAATGGAACGATCAAACAACAAACTTATCACAGAAAGTCTTCTTCAAATCTACCACGACGTCTTGGAAAACAACCTCGCTTGCTGGCTCGCCGACGATACATGTCCCTACAAACTGCAAATGCAGCGCAAGAGTGACAGACTGGCAAGGATGAGTACTGGATCACTGGCATCAACTTTCATGCCTGGAGATGCGCCTATCCTACCCGAATGGGGCACAGTCTGGTCTAACCGAATTTACCGTCGAGTGATGCATCTTGATCAAGTGTCGCGTGTAACGAGAATGGTTCGCCTCACTCGTGTAGAGAGCCGGTCTGCATCGCGGGCTCTTGACTTAGTTATCATGGCCTTTGCGACGCAGTTTTCCCAAGGGAGCAAGCATCGACGACCACTTCATCAGCCAGAAACAGACCAGCCGAGAGATATAGCTGATGAATTGGCCGATGAGTTCGAACAGAATCTGCAACTGTCTGTCTGGGAGCAGGCCAAGAAAGCATTGCAAGATGTGTCTGAGGTCGAGTCTTACAGAGTGGTGTACGCAGAGCTAATATTTGGACTCACCCAACGACCACGGGCTGACAAGGACGTTGTTGAGGACTTTCTACCTCGCAAAGGGAGAGCTCCTGGGACGAAATCATCGGCACTTCCGAAGGTGCTGGAGCTCATGTCACAAGATGGGCCACCGACCTTTATGGAGCGGGCAGCACGCAAGATGCAAACTCTGAAGTACAACTTTGAAGCGAATGAATCGGGATTTCTGGAAACGAGTCAACTTTACCAAGACCAGGACGGAACCCGAGGAATCGACATGGAAGAGAGGGGAACAATTGGTTTGCTTTATTGGCTCGCAGTCATGTTCGACACAGTGTCTTCATCCATGAACGAGCGCCCTATCGCTCTCGCAGACGAGGAATGCCTCAACGATGCTGCCCAGGAGAAGTTGGCCAAGGAGATGGCCTCATCGGAATCACAACACATGAACAAGCGTTGGGAACTCAATCTCTTCCTACAAGATGGGCCTGAAACACTCCATTGGCCATGCTCGGATGAGCTCGCTGCCGAGGTTGTGACGAGATCGGCGCCAATCAAGGTGCTGCTCTTCCGACATGTCTCTTATCTCCAGAATGCCCTGCGAAGGAAGTTTTACCAACCTGTCGAGGAGATCATCCAGAGCACCATCTCCACATATCGATATTGGAACACAACCTATGGTGCCTTCTTCCGGGATCTGGTCAAGGATTACGATTCGGTACCACCGCGGATAAAGAGTTGGTTCGTGTGCATCGCGGTGCCCTGGCACCTTGCTTCGCTCATGCTCTCCGACTTGATCGACTTTGTCGACAAGAACAATCTTGGCCGCAAAGAGGCTACAATATCTCGCATCAACTCAAAAATGACGACCAGGATTAGAAAATCGAGCGCGATCGAGCTGTCTGATCTTGCAAGAGTCACATCGCCACAAGATATGTCATCACCACCCGATCAATTACCAAACTTTCACTTTGCTGTCAACCAAGGCCCTCTTCTCACAGAACCATGGACTATTTTGCTGATTAGGGCGTTTACGAAAGCGGCACTATTTCACTTGGGCGTAGCGGAGGATCTGAGGCAACATGAATGTGATGTTCTGGGTCATGATAATGAGGACTTGCAGCAGAGTCTTGTACGAACGGAATATTGCATAGGGGCGCTTTGGTCATTGAGTAGAAAGTCGCAGATGGCAAAGGATATCGCAGAAGTGTTACACCAGGAGTTGCGTAACTAGGTCAGAATTTGCTCGAAAATACAATTCGTACCAGACAGACGCTTATGCATTGATGTGCTGTGCCATTCGAAATGCCAACAAAACTTTTCCCTCTCGAATAGGGTTCGTTTGATGATTGGCAACTAGCCACTTAAAAAGCCAAAGAAGTAACGTTATAGGTAAACACCACCACCCCCCGCGTGTATCTGGAATATCGTTAGGGAGTTATTTGATTTTATTTTGACAAAAAGTCGCTGACTGAGTGAGGTTATAGTTTGGTCTTCGACTTCATCATAGACATAATATCCTCCCAAAATACGCCACGCAACCAGTACTCGACATCGCGCAACACGGGCTGTAGCTTTGCCTTGATATTGCACTGATGAGGTTGACTAAAGGAGCGGTGATCGCCCCACCTGAGGTACTTGGGTGCCTCTAATTCCTGGAAAGTCTCCTGGATGCCATCGACGCTAAATCCGTTGAAGGGTCCCGTTATGCGCGGGTTTAGCATTCCATGTTTACTCAAATGTTTTGTTAAACAGCCCAAGAGCATACAAGAGCACTCATATGAACACTCCGAGTTCTCTAATAATCCGTCTAGAAGCCCGTAAATTTTTGAAAAGACAGGCTCAAGGATATCCTGACGACCTTGGTCGATCCGTTCTGCAGACACTGTCAGTGACGTCCGCAGCTTCATACCTGCATCATCACCTACTGAGCAGATCTGCTGGAATCGGGAGGTCTTTTGCCTCAATTAGCTGCTTGCTACTTCGTAGTGCGAGTGCAACCATGCTTTCGAATATGTCTTCGCGTGAAAAGACCCAGGATATGAGAAGCCAGAGCATACAGTCCCCTCCATATGTTCTGGGCAATTCGTCCTGCAGATGTTTCAGCCAGATATCGGCATAAACATCCATACTCTCGTGACACTCGTAGTAGTCTACGATGATGGACAGCTTTGCAAGCATTCTGAGGTCAATTTGCTTCGGTACTTCTCGATGGTGCCCGTGTATGATATTTAATAGGAGGATGAAAGCCTCCGGGTCCCAATCGCTCGCTCTGACTTGACGATGGCCACCATCGCCGACGTTTGCTTCAGCAAAAGGACCGGAAAACATCTTTCGAAAGTAGGGCGAAGCCAATGCCAGGTGCTTTTTTGAGACGAGCATTCCAACCTCTATCTGACCAGGCACAGTTCCAGGTCTCTCTCCAAGATGCAGGTGTTTGATGTCTTCATCCACGGGCTTATCGAACTTGCCCTTTTGGTTCCTTGATCCAGGAAAATTGTCAGCTTATGGTTGCCTCAACGGTCTTGGAATAGTTAGATCAATAGATGCCTCTGCCGAGGGAACGATAAGATTGGTTTGAGATTAGGAGGTTTCGGCGAGAAAATCCTCAACATGCATGCTGGTATTGCAATACGACGGAGATTTCGAAAATTCCTGACAGACCTTCTTTGTGATGTTGACTGACGCTTCCTTTTGCCATGGTTGGTTTTGGGTTTTTCTTGTCCAACCGATAGTACCTCATCGTCCCAATACAAAACTTGGTCCTGGCATGTCTTGAGAATCAGTTCTGTGTCACCGTCTGCATCGAAGACGTAGGTTGACGGTTTCATGATGGAGACACGCGTCGAGGAGGGCCTGTGTCTTCAATTCTGGCCGCTGAATGTCAAGATTTGATACAGTTTGAGATCCCGGACACGCTGTCTTCGCTCAGGGCGTCGCGCTAATGCACGTGACCCCCAAAACCATTGTCAACACACGCGCCTGACACGTGATATCCCGCCTGTCTCCTGAGCTAGCCCACCCAGAGTAGCTTCTCGGTGAAGAACAGTCGCTGGACTCCTTCATCGGCTCAGATACATACTGACAATTGTTCACTGGGGGCTCTTCTTGGCAACCCTCCCTGAGAATACTCTAGAGCTATGGCCGCCCCCC